>CAVNYN010274228.1:0-11581 GCA_963692815.1 Nyctanthes arbor-tristis
CATGTTTTGCTTATTCATAATCCACTTCTCCGCATCATTCCATTTGGAAGGCATAGGCCCTAAGAATGACCTTGCTGCAGAATGGTGTTGCTGTCTCTCCCCTTTATGAAACTCAAAGCTTGATGTACTATCATAATCAAGGTTGTCATCATCATATGTTCGAACAGGGTGTACTGAACTTGAATTAATGTTATCGCTCTTCGAAACAGGTTGCATTTTAACACGATTAGCATTCACATTTTCCTTTGGGATAAGCTCCTTTGGCTGGGAGGCAGAGCAGTCACCTTGGTCAGCAGCTGACACTGAATTACCATACTTCAATGGCGGAACTCCTAAACTTGAAGCTGCAATTATTTAAGGCATTGGCACTGTGTTATCCATAAAGTTTGCATTAAGTAACCAAAACCAATTAATTATTCAGTCTTGCAAATACGATTTATTTATGTCCCTAAAACAAGTATAAAGATCTTGCAATCAGTATGAGGAACCTAATTTATTTGAAAAATGAACAGTCATACAAATGGCTCAAGGGTGTCCTTTACCGGTGATTCAACAAAGTCAGAAAGGATTCAGAAGGAAAAAGTACTACAGGAGTTAAAAGATAATTACAGAAAAATGAAAAAGTCAAATTGAAGCAAAAATCAAAAGGGGACAAATCTTACATACCCTCCTCATCAAAATCTCCACTTTGGGTTGCCAAAAGACTGTTCTTCACTAAATTGGAATCCTCAAGCCTGGCAGGAGATGTTCTTGAAGAGTTACAGTTTGATTTTTCATTTTTCTTCTGATGGTGAGGCCCCATTAGTTTCATCCTCAATTTACTCGGAGATATTATACCCGTCTACATTCAAACATTTAAAAAAAACTCAGCCAAAATAAATTCAAACATGTTTGGCCCAAATTACAGACTTCTAAACACAGCTCACACAGCAAGATCGCAGAGAAGGTCAGATTGAACTAATTCGGCCACTGGCCACATTACCCCCCGAGAGGGAGGGGGAAAATGAAGAAAGAAATTTTTAGTAAAATAAAATCACGTCTAAGGAACATGTAAATACGTTACAGCAAGAAGATCAATAGAATGTTGGAAAAACCCACGCAAAGTAAAAAATAACTCCCAGAAGATGGAAAGCAGAGATGCATGGAAGAAACCATACCTGAACTTTGTGTATCCTTTCGTACTCCATTATATCCTTCGACTTCGCATACACCGACTCTCTCCTCTTTCTCTTTCTATCTCTCCCTCTCAAAAGCAAGTACTATAGCAAGGACTAGAGAGAGAAAAATCGGTGTGATGGGAAGAAGCCAAGGCTCTTAAAAAGATGCTGAGATGATGCAGGAAAGAGAACTGGAGTTACGTATAAGATTGTGGGAGGTGGCGATTCTTTTTACCGATTTGTTGACCCTTCTCCGCGGCGATTTTTGGAATATATTATTTTTTATTTTTAAAATCATTTTCTATTTCTTTTATTCTTATACTATTTAAGCTCTGTTTGGGTTGTCGTGAATGCACAAATGCGTTTTTTTTTTTTTCAAGAGAAGCATAGCTAATTTAAGTATGGTAAATTTAAAGAAGTGACTCTTAGAGAAGTAATGAGATTACACAACATATTTTTAAAAAAAGAAAGGTTCCTTCTAAGATTCTACTTTTAACTTCTCTAATTAACTGTAATTAAAATGTCAAATTTAACACCCAAAAAAAGAGAAAAATGCACCTATTTTTTTATGGGCTAATTGATGCTAATTAACCCTAACCTTTCACATTATTGTGTGATATAATATTAACCTTTGAAACTTGGCAATTCTAACCTCAAATCTCACATTTTTTACGCAATCTAACCTTTTTAATTAAAAAAGACTATAATACCCTTAAATTTTAATTGAACTAAAAAGTAATAAATAAGAAATAGATAAAAAAATTAAAAACATATCTTGGTTATATTTGAAAAAAAAAATCAATTAATGAGAATTTAGATATGACAATGGGTTGTATTGATTCGCTTCACGATCCACTTCAATAGTATCATGTGGACCGAATCGATGTACAGGTAGTGCAATGTGGGATCGAATTTTTTATCTTTCTATTGATCGATTTGTTATGTTATTTTTTTTCATTTTTAAATTTTTTCTCATTTTTATCATTTTTAATTAAATAGTTATTGCGACGGACACTTCTGATCTATCATGCTTTACGGGATTGTAGATTATAAAAATCCTTTTTCATTCAGTCGTATTTTGTAATGATTGTAAAAGATGCCCGATTTTCCTTGAACACGATGGGACCCACATGAATAGAGAAGTATCTTTGTAATCCACAATCTCACAGAGTATGATAGACCATAAGTGTCTATCTTGATTTATCCATAACAACTATCTAATTAAAAGTAATAAAAAATTTAGAATAAGTGAGAAAAAACTTATTAAATGAAAATAATAATAATCAATATATCGATAGACCGATTGAAAATTTGATCCACATCGCTTGACTAACACACCGATTCGGTCCACCCCATATGCTTTAGGCGGATTGTGAAGCAGATCAATCCAACACAGATCCCTAAATTCTCATTGGTTGATTTTTTTAAAATATAATCAAAATATGTTTTTTTAATTATTTATCTATTTCTAATTTATTATTTTTAGTACAATTAAAATTTAAGGGTATTACATTCTCTTTAAGTGAAAAAGGTTAGATTATGCCAAAAAATGTGAGATTTGAGGTTAGAATTGCCAAATTTCAAAAGTTAGGGTTAGATAGCGCCAATTAGCCTTTTTTTATGTAAATGTTAAAAAAATTTTCTATTTTGTGTTTTGGTTAATTTGAAATAAATTTTTGTTTTCAGTTATTGGTTTAGCCCTTTTTTTTTTTTGGTAAATGTATTACATAAGTACATAATATCACATATTATTATTTTGTAAAATAAAAAAATTAAAGATATCATTTTTTAATAGATAAAAACATTAAAGATATCATATAATAAAATTCGTGTACTTTTTAGTACTTATAAAGTTGTATAATAATAAAATTGTTAAATTTACCATATATTTAAAAATTGACTGATTGGCACTAACTAACACCAACATTTCAACTTATTATACAATCTAGCCCTAATATTTGAAATTTGGCAATTATAACATTAAGGGGAAATATATTCACACTACAATTTTTTACAGTTACACCATATTTTTATTACTTTGAAGCTCATCAATCTTTATAACTTATAAAACTGGAATCGAAGGAAATATCATTGAATTTATTCTAAACATTTTTTAATTTGTATATCTTGTTTCTTAGTGATAGTTATAACTATAGAAAAAATTTCATTTTTTTGTCTTAAAGTCATAAAAAAATATGTAATTTTATTTTTATAGGTTTTATTTTTTTCCTTATTCAAAATATTTAAGTGGTTTCACTCTGAAATTTTTAGATAGAAATCGTTACTAGATAACAAACGTGCATCGATAAAGGATTGAGAAAAAAATACGACGAAGAAAAAGTTAATGGCTTAATCTAAAATTTCGAAAAGATAAAGGATATTGAATATAATTAGTATGTGGTGTGTTTAATAAAAAGTGTAGTGCGAATATAACTCTCCTAGCGTTAAATCTCACTTTTTTGTGCAACTTTTTTAGCTTAGAAAGACTAAAATACCCCTTTTTTTATCAACCCACCCTCAAATTTTAATTGGACTAAAAATTAGTAAACAATAAATAGATAAAAATAAGGTTGTGTTTAAAAAAAAAATCAACTCATGAGAATTTAGCAATGATACTAGGGCGGATTAAGCGGGCAAGGACCCAATTGATGCATGGGTCTGGCTATCGGGACTAACTTTTTAATATGTCTATCAACCCAGTTATATTATTTTTTATTTTAAAAATTTTTTCATTAGTAATACATTTTTATTATTTTTTATTAAATGAATTGTCCAGGACGGATTAGGGTGGTGCACCTTTGGTCCATCCCTCATCGCGGATTTGTGTATCCAAAAAATGCTACTCTATACAAGGGGCTCTCATCGAGTTGGGGCAAATCAAGTTTTTCCTTTTTTTTTTTTTTTTGGTTGCTATCACTATATCGGATTTGATAATATTTAGAAAAATACTAAAATTAACACTTTTGATTTTTTATTTATTTTATACTAATTTTAATTAAATTAGAATTTGAGGATAATATTGCCTTTTTAAAATAAAAAAGTTTGATTGCACTAAAAATGTGATATTTGATGTTATAACTAGTGCAAAAGGTCCCTACCTTTAGATATCATTGTGCAAATAGTTCATACCTTTGTTTTTTTTGGCAATTTCACCCTCACCTTCACTTTTTTTTTTTTGCATAATTCATCATTGATTCTATTTGTATTTAATTTCCTCTATTATCATAAGGGTATTTTTGTCTATTCATGCTAAAAAAAATTTAAAAAATTGCAATCAAGGTTCTAAATTAATTAGAAAAGTAGTTATTTTTTATTCATTCAATAATGCAATTTATTTTAATTAGTTTTCAACCTTATGACATAAATTATTTTGGGATTTTATTTGAAAATTTTTAAAATCTTATAAATATGACCGCGCAAAATTACCATTCTAACAATGGAGAAAATTAAACAGAAATAGTCATAATGATGAACTTTGCAAAAAAAACAAATATAAAGGTGATGATGAAATTGCCAAAATATTAAAAATAGTGACCATTTGTACAATAATGTCTAATAAAGGTGGAGAGTCAATTACCCAGTTGGAAAGATTAAGGTTATATTACCCAATAAGGTGAAATGTTAGGGCTATATCGTGCCAATTAGCCCTTAAAAATCAGCCTCTAAACTTTGCAGCAATCTAGGTACAAAAGTTTACTAAACACAAATGGATTCTTCTCACGTATACTTTTTTATTTGGTACAAATAGAAGCTACTTATTTTAAAAGTTACAACTTATCGCAATACCAAACTAAACATGACAGAAAATTGTAAAGATGAATTATTTTCAAATGTATGGCAATTTGAAATGTAGCATTGACATTTAAAGAATGGTAGTTGAATAGTTTGGGGCGGAAAAAAATTATAATTGCTTCAGTTTGAAAATGTGTCTCAATCAATCAAAGGGAAAGTTCTCTAGCTATTTAAAAAAGCAATTAATGAGTCCAATTAATTATCTGTTACACACCCATATACTACTTTCATTAATTTCTAGCTTCAATTAATTGACTTGTTAATTTCGATTTGTCTTCAATACCAATTCTAAAAATAATAGTACTTGCTCCACTTGTTAATCCACTTACATCATTTTCATATAGATTGAGAAAAATTTAATTTAATTTAATAATTTTACAATAATAAAGTTTAACAATATTTTTCCTAACATACCTCTATTTAGCTGAATGGTTCTAGATTATTGATTATAATGAACAATAAATAAAGATAAGTTAGAAAAATTAAGAAATTAACTACACGCTCATAAGAAAAGTATACTATAATTTTAGATAGATGAAAAATAAACGATAAATCATCTTTACAAAATGGAGGGAGTAGAACTAGTAAAATGTCTTACTAGTTACCACAATGGCCTCGTAGCCCACATGGATGTGTATTTTAGGATAATAATAATAATAATAATTAATAATAATAATAATAATAATAATAATAATAGTTTTATAGTGTAAAATAGAGAAGCATGAAAATGAAGCAAGAAAAATTGTTAAAATCGAACAAGAAAATTAATATGTGGTTAAAAAAAATTGTTTAACAAATACCAATAATACATCGATATATTGGAGCATAGTTTGGACATCTATCTAACTAAAAAAACTCCCTAACACTTCTATTTTGAACAAAATAATCAGTCATTTCATTCGACATTAATGATCACAATTAAAGCTGTAAAATGAGTTTAGTTTGGCCAGCTGCTCATTGAGTGGTCCCTTCTAAACACAATTTAAATGAAGCCACCTTAGATTTTCTCTTTTGTTTGCCCTTTCCTCTCCGGTAGGTCACATTTAAATATTCTCCGCCGCGCAATGCGGACTAATTAGAAGGGTTTAGTGATATATAATGGGATTTGGCATTGACACTTTGTTAAACAAAGTCAAGCTTTAAACCAAACCCCCCATTAGTCCTTTAGTTCATTATTTATGCAGATGCGACAGATGGGGTGGGAACATATAACTTTTGGTTATGATTTATGAGTTTACAAATCTTGACATGTGTTATATAAAAATAAGCTCCCGTCATACATTTAGTAGAATTATCTCACTAAACACACACATCACATGATGGATATGCATATGTAGTATCAGTCTTCTTTTTTTTCTTTTTTGAAAAAAAAAGGGGGTCTTATTCATTGCAAGATTTGGGTTGAAGTACAACAAATAACCAAATCGGAGGAATATAAAATAGGAAATGGAGTTTGGCATAGAATTGACCGCTTGTGCCAGTAACTTGATTCGCATATCTCCGCCTATAATAGAATTTGATCCCATGAATTCCACTTGCAAGACACTTGCAATTTTTAATGACCAAACTGAAGTACGAATTATCAATAGAAGAATTTCAGATAGCCATCGATGGTAGAAACAAGTGAAAAACCAGTATCCATGATAATCCAAACTGTAATTCCTTCACCTATTTTAACGCTTCACGAGCTAAAAAACTGGTCCCGACAAACCGTATTCATAGTTGTTGAACTGAATTGTCGTAAAAAGTCGTCGACTTCATAATTCAAATCCGTAATCGATCAAGGTATGGAAACTTGGGGTATCCAACTGATATAAATAAATTATTATAATGATGTTCTTCCAGAAACCTTTTTCTCAAATTTTACAACTTTTAATGAGTGCCTGTACCGTACAAGATTGGCAGCCTTGTTCTGTAATAACATGCCGATTGAGCTAGGTAGATGCACCGTACGTTCAAATTAACTAATTTTTCTAAGAAATTTGATCACGTTCTGAAAATAGAGTCAGATGTCTCACATTGTAGCAATCGGATGCATAATTAACGTTGCTCCAATGGCTTCCGTATGAGACATCAGGCTCCATCGTTTGAGTCTGATCAAATTTTTTAGAAAAATTGTCAAATTAGCACCTTATTATAAAGCGAAGAAAAAAAGGGTGGGGAGACAAAAATTGTTCGGCTCGTTATTCTTTCGTATTCATTTGATCTTTTCTGTTCGACATTTGTATTTTGATTTGATGAAATTTTTTTGAAAAGAATTACTACTTTCTTTATAGAACCAACTCTATGATGTGGTTCAGTAAAGAATCAACATCTGCAGATTTGCTCTTTTTACTGTCAAATATTTCCCTCCTCATTCTACCACATCATGGGGTTGGTTTCATAAGAGAACAGACTACTAGTCCTATATCTCTTCTCTATATATAGAAAAGGAACTGGGATTCCGGGATCTTTTTCCCTCCCAAAAAGATTCTGGAATCCCTCATTTTTTATTTTATTTTATTTCTTTTTTTACTCCTTTCACAAGCTTTTTTGGAAAACTACCCACTTCCATTAACAATTTAATTGGAAACTACCCAGTAACTTCTTTCAATTATCAATCGACATATTAATTTGGAAAACTACCCACTACCAAATTTTCCTATAGAAATTTCCCTTCTTTCTCAGTTTCTTCTAGGATAAGTTTGTACATGTTTTTGATAAATTCTCATTTGTTTTTCTGACCACCGTAAATATATCTACAAAGTATTCCACTCTGGAATTTGCTTTGGGTATTGAAAATCCATCGTCTTTGTACCATGACAAAGGGCGATTTATAGATCATTTCATTTGCTTCATGCACTGTGCACACAGCTTCTGTGGTTATGCCAATACAGCTTAAAAACAACTATAATACGATATGACATTTATTTAATATTCTTTCAACCCATTTGTTTTTAAAATTTATAATAATTTTGTTTTACGTTTTAAATTTCATAATAAAAATTGTAATACAATATGACATTTATTTAATATTCCTTCGTTAGCATTTGGATTTTCAAAGTTAACATTATTTAATTAAAAAATATATATATCTATATGTTACAAAAGGGGAGATTGCAATCACAATTTTAGGTTTTCACGTATTTTCTATTGCAAAGATACACTGGAAACTATTCAAAGTTTTGAAAGTGGATTGACAGGTTTTCTCCTCATTGATCACTACCCACATTGTGGGTGATAGTTTTTTTATGATTTCCCGGTTTTACATCTTCTTCTCGCAAAGAATTTTTAATTGTTCACATTTCAGATTTACAAATGCTGGAGATTCTGCTCTATTTCTACCATAATAAGTATCTGGGAAGTGGAAATTAATTGAGAAAGGATGTAGGGGTGCTTTCAATCTATTTTAGGCCCGACTAAAGTTGAAGTAGGGGGCAAGGACATGCTTTATTTAGGAATTTTTGTTACGTGATTTTGGAATATATCAGAGTTTGAGATTTCATTTTCAGTGTAATTTGATTTTGTTTGGCATTTCATTTTTCTACGTGATTCAGAAAATGGGTGTTCTTCGGAGATCCTAGCATACTTTTGTCAAATGTGTAGCTAGTTTGATTGTGTGTTTATGCTGGTTTTTTTTTTTTTTTTTGCTTACATGTGCAAAAGTATGTGAAAATGTCATGGAGATTTGATAATCATTTTAGATACTAGATTTGTTATAAGGATCTACCTGTTTATAGGAATGAAACAAATTATTTTCAATTTTTCTTTATACTGTTTATTCTTTGAGGGCAAACCATTTTTATATATTGTGTTATTGACAACCCATTTCCTAATATATCTGTAATTTTCTTCTTTAAAGACAACATAAACCTCTGTAATTGATGTTATCATTGTGGAAGCATTCCTCTTGAATCTTCTTTCCATAGGGTACTGAGATGTAGATTTATCTCTATAGAATTGTATGATCTTAGAGGATTTGGTTGCAAATCAATAAAACCCGAGCACCCTTTCTTTTCCTATAAATGCAAGCATTCACATATCAGCTTTTTAAACTTCTCGGACATTATTGAAATTTTTTGTGTATCTTTAGGCTTATTGTGGATAGAAAATTTGCTGTAGCATTGTCTTGAACGGAAATTTTGAGGAGTAAACATATTCCATTTCTAAGAAGTTTACTGCTCTGAATACATAAGTTTTGTAAACATGCGGACTTGACGTCATCCCCACCTTCCTCCAGTATATCACTGGCAGTCCTTCGTGAGTGCGGCACGCACCTTTTTCTTTCTTTCGGAGCCTAGCGGGGCGTACTAAACCCACTACGCACCACACCACCGGTAAGCCTGAATGCCGAGTCTTTCTCTGCCGTCAACTCGACGTCGTCGTCACCTGCAAGAGTTGGCCAAAAACTTGACTTTACTAAACAAGCGAGAAAAGCCCTTTCTATCTTATTAGTCTTGCTAGCTGCAATCAAACTAAATAACTAGAAAGTGCTTCGAAAGGCGCCGGCTACCTTATTTCTGACAGCACAGCTACGTGCTGGCACTCAATTAAGCTGGCACGTCACTCGGCTCACTTCGGTTGCAAAGACTTTCTCCTTAGGCGCATGTCTCAGCAACACAAAACGAGGGTTTCGCTCGTTATAGGACTTGACCAAACATCTCACGACACGAGCTGACGACAGCCATGCAACACCTGTATGAAAGTCAGTACCATCCCGTAAGGTGGGGTATCAGTCTATGATTAGAGACCGGGCTCCGTAAGGAACCCGGCCTTGTTTCCATAGCCGGATTGAACTTAAAGAGTTATACTATATATGTTAGATTGTAAAAGCTTTAGTGATATTGATGTAGATTGTAGAGATCTTGAATATTTATCCAAATTATAAATTGTAGCATATTGGCCAAGTTTTGGATCATTTACAAGGACGAGCTGCTAAATTCTTGTAATGTTTCTTTGTGCAAAAAAAAAAATTCTTGCACTGTTTCCTTCTACTAATAGAGGTATGTGGCGGAATTTTATCGTTTGTCAAGCCACAGGAGGAGTTAGGTGGCATTTTCTTGTGCAAATTATTATTATTATTATTATTATTATTATTTTTTGTGTATCTACCAAGTGCATAGATGATTTTAAAAATAATGACTTTTTGGCTTTCGACTATTGTATTATTGATTGTTTTCCATCAACACACACATATATTTATATATTTATAAAACCAGTAGAAAAAATTGAATGTAGAACAAAATGAACTAATCTAATACATATATTCTAATTGAAGGTTGGTAGAGTTGGCTTCAATACGGGAAACCTCAATGAAATTGAAAAGTGCTGGCTTTTTCCTCAAGAAATTATTTGGAGTTGTTGCTGGAAAAAAAGAACCAAAACGGATTTGAACTTTATATGTAGAATTGCGATTTATCTTATCTCCTCCCTTATAGAGAGAAGAGGAAAAGAAAGGCTTACAATCCGTCCAAAGTTTTGAATCATAAATGAGGAATGAGATGCTTAGCAATTCCTTAGTGCACTTCAATTCATTTCTTCTACTGAATATGCATTATAAAAATTTATCAAAAGCATCTGAACAAAGAATTTCCAATCTGAAATGTTTATTGTTGTATGTGATAAATGATAATGAAGTCAACCTGAACAGTTCAATGACAAACAATACATTTGACTGGTAAGTTGAATTTCTTTTTCACTTCATTCTCTAAATTTTATTTGGTAAGTAGACTTTCACCTTTTTCTTTTAGTTATTATTTGAATTTGTTACTTACGATTACATAAATACTACTTTGTTCTTCAATTCTGCTAACATATCATAATATAAATCTTTTTCAATTAACTTAGACTATTATCCTCCTTTAACAATAACTTGAACAAGAGCAAGTCAAACTGGGTTACTAAAATTCGCGTCGCAAGGAAATTTATCAGACCAACAAGTGATGTTTTTTCACTACTTCTATACTATACTTCTATACTATACAGTTTTATGATATTATTTTAATCAAAATTTACCTGTGCAACACACGGGAGCAAATACTAGTTTTTATAAAAGAACTCTCAGATAAAAAATATAGTTGGGCCACGTTTAAGGTGGAACATTCAGTTACAAACGATCTCCATTCAAAAAACCTTAACAAGATTGTAATCAGCTCCTTGAAAAGTCCATATATTTAACAAATGTTTTACAACTATTATCTCTTGTATTCTTCTTTAACATGCATATTGGCTTGTGCCATGTTTGTTGCTTATGCAAATGGAAGGCTCGTCTAGACTGAACGGTAATTCAACGGTCCAATAAAGCGATATCACCTCATCGAATAGATATCTTGTATTGGATGCACAATTTACGTGCAGAGTCAATGAAATGTAGCAGAGAGTAGTTGGGCGTAAGAGTACATGAATTTTTAAAGAACTCAGACTGGACCTTCCATTAATCAAACAGAGCAACAATTTGTTTTTTACTTGTTTCGGAAACTTTGCCATGTCCTTTTCCCATAAATATCACAAATCTATTCACCACTCTGCCAACTTTTCCGCTGCTCACTTTCTTTAGTTTCCATTTTCTTTCACAAAAATTCACCATTTGCTCGTGACTTTTGTTTCGGAACTGGAATGAGCCACTTGTTCTTTATGAAATCAACCACGTAAGA
>CAVNYN010274229.1:0-22218 GCA_963692815.1 Nyctanthes arbor-tristis
GCTAGCTGCATTTTAGATATCATGTGTTTCATATCTTGAACATGGCCTCCTTTTTCTTTTTCTTTTTTTTTTTTTTTTTTTCAAAAGCATTTATAATCTTTGCTGCTTTGCAATGGCTGAGCATCATGCTAAATCTGGTTATTAAATGTAAATAAAACTGTTCTAATCTTTAGCCCCAAACTGTAGCTTCAGGTTAAGAATGTATAGAACAAGGCATAAACCACACTGGAGTCACCAGTTAGCAGTTCAACCCTAAACCTGGACCTAGGGACTACCTAGGCAGATTGAATGGGCTGCTTTAGAATTGAAATATTTGAGAGCCATTGTGAACTGGTCAAACCTGTTTGAGACCAGGAAGAAATATGGTGGGTTATACTGCCTATTCTTTTTGTGAACTCGATCTCTGTGTTCAGTGTTTAAAACTGCTGACCAACGAACATAACGTGGAATCTCGAGGTTAAATATTAAGCACTTTTCAATGATACTGCTTATTTAGTAGTTGTATATGGCCTTACCTGCAATAATTTGGAGACTCTTTTTCTAACTTACACATCATTCATTTGGAAAAAGTATAAATGTCTACCAAATTGATCATTATTTATACTTACAAGTCAAATCTAAATCCATAAAGAATGAAATTCATTGACAAATGATAAAGGGATTACGGAAGAGGAAGAACTTATAATATATCTCTAATTTATTTGCAAAGAGAACCAAGGATGTTCCAGTTTTTTCGGCTGTTATTATTAAGTACTTATCTTGTGTGTCACATTTTGCTCTCACAATATGATCAGTTTTAGAAATTATAGCTGACTGACACTAGTTTTGATTTAGATAAACATCTCACTATGAACCACCAGTTGAAACAATGACATGTAACAATGAATGTGCTGGATATGCGCATTGTGGAACATAGAATGGGTGTAATAGATTATTTCACACTTATATTCTGGGAAGCAAGGAGCTAATTATCTGAAGGCATTTGTCTGGTGACCTGTGAACAGCTGCAGCTATTGCATTTCATGGAGAAACTGGAAAAGTTACCTCCGAAAAGCCGGCTGCTTCATTCCAGGATGAACAGCTGAGCACAGCAGAAATGCAGCATCGGATTAAGTTACTGCAGGATGACAAGTAATATACTTTCATGTAACTAGAAATATGACATATTATATTGTACTTTGCTGCATGGTGCATAAACCTTTCAGTGGCTGGAATCATATTTCAGAATCTCGTTTACATGTGGGACAAAGGCCACCACTTGTCCTCTGTTGCTTCTCCTATTTGCCTATTTTATTACCTCATGACTGCTTGAATCCCGGCTGCAACTGATTTTGGTCGTAATGGCATTGCATGATGCTTCCCTAATATTATAGATAGAATTATCTTGACTCTTTTCTCCCTCTCCCCCTCCCCGTCCCTTTTTTTTTTTTTTTTTTTAATTTTAGATAATCCTTTTGACTTTGGCTCTGTAGAAACAAGTCAGGTCAGTTAATATACAGCTATTGGATGTTATGACATGAAATTGCACTTCGGAAATTATGATTTGAAGCAGAAAGAAACGAGGATATTGCAGATAGATGTTTTGACCTGTCATCCAAATCAACTAGTTTCTAAGTAGAGAAATGTTCTGTAATTATGATTTTAAAACAAGGAAAGGTTGCAGATGAACCTATCATTGACACCAATAGGTTTCTCAATGGCAAAATGTTATATCCATTCAATGCTGAATAGGTCCTAAATAAAATATCTTCTTATCAATTTTTTTTTACCGTATTCCTCCTTTATGCTATATTTTAAAGTTTTAAGCATAAATGTAGAAGCTATGGGGCTCTTTAGGAGTTTGTGCTTTGAAGTTATATTTGTTGCTAATTTAAACTTTGTCGTTCCAATTCTTGACCCTTTACATTCCTATATGTTTTATCATAAAATAGAATAAATGAAGAAAGGCTGATGTTCCTTGTGTAAGATTACAGCTACTCAGTTCAGTTAATCTTTACTTTTTTTTTTTTTTTGGATTGTATTTTGAAGCAATTATATATATCACTTTTTTAACTTCAAATTTCACCTATAGTTAGCATAACTATATAATGTAACTGGCAGCGAATTGCAGAAACTTCACAAGCAATTTGTAATAGGAGGTATCCTCACAGAGGCAGAATTTTGGGCGACGAGGAAGGTTAGCTACTGGAGTCTGATCTTCACGGTCTATTTTGATTGTTTAAAGAAAAAGATAGTGGAAAAGGAAAATTCAGTTATTGCTTATCCTCCCGTGTTTGCATTTTATTTTTTTTCCTACAAGCCTCATACATGGTTGTTCCCTGATGATAGCTTTCATTTTTTTTCCCTTTCTACTTTGGGAAGAATTGATAACCTTTGAGGGTTTAGAAAATTAATGAAAAAGCATACACATTCAAAATTTTGTCATTTATGATCAATACATTGTAAGAGTGTTATAGGCAAACTCTCTGGAAACTGTTCCTGTAAATGGTCCAGTTTGGTTATCGTTTCAGAAATTTTTTCTTGCTGCTAGCTCTGGAAGAATTAACAGAGCAAGCTCTGAATTTAGTTGTTTTAAAGCTACTTACAGAAAAAAAGATATGATAAGTAATCATATTCATAAATGAAGTGCAGAAATTACTGGATCAGAATGACAGAAGAAGGCCAAAGCAGCGTGTGGCCTTAAAAAATGAAATGTGGAGTGTGAAACCATTATCGGATGGTCAGGTACAAGGAAAAGATCCCTTCTCTCTCTGTCTTTATGTATGTGTGTGCGCGCGCGTGTATGTGTGCATTTATCATCGTGCTATTGAATTGTGGAATTGTATCAGTGTATTCAGTTTTGTTCATTTTTTATATGTTCGCACAACTGCATATGTACTGAGTATGTTTGTTCCAAATGAATTTTATTGTCCTGAATGCAAGACTTCGTCTCTATGATTTGATAAATTTTGGTTTAGCTATGTTTCACTGGTTTGCCATTCTATTTGATTTTTTTATGGGTAGCAGAGGTCCTGGTTTGATGGCGCTGTTAGGAGCTGTCTGCGTTATCGCCCACGCTTTTCCACATGTAATGTAGCTTAAAGGAACTTCTGGATAAACCATTTGTTTCTGGGCTTGGATCAATAACGCCAGATAAATTTACAATTTTTAGGTGGAAGAACTTGTTTTTTGGGATGTCAACTAAATACAAAAATTTTCAGTAAATTTTCACGTTATCTATTTTTCTCATCGGCCTGTTTGAAAGTGATCTTGCCCAGTAACTGAAAGATGGACAAGAAAATGAGAAGTGCGTAGCAGCATCAAGAGTCAATGAGTCATGGAATAGTTAGAAATATCTGGCAAATGCATAGGTGCATCTTGATGCATTTGGGCTCTCCAGATCCTCAGCGGCTTTCTGCGCAATAATTGGCTATGGTAGTTTGCCGCAATTGATCGGGTGAAGGGGAATATTCCCTGGCTAGTGTGATGTGGCACTGGTATCATAGGTGTCAATTTCAGTATGTATAACGCTAACAGGGTCAAGATTTAATTGTTTGAAAGAACTGCAACAAGACTATGACAGTTGTCATGGTTGGTGGAGGGAGCAGGACCATAGTGATTATTGAGGTCTGTTATAAAGATGGAAGCCGAAACCCTTTTTTCAGTGACAATGAGAACTGACATCGAAATGGGGTTGATGAAAATTAAAACTTGGTATTTCTTAAATCATGAAAAGCTCCTTTTCGTGTTTGGGGTTTTTGCAACAGCTTTCTTCTGCATTAAAATAATTTAAATATAATTGAATAGCCATTTTTTATGAGGTTAAATTTTTAAACAGAGAAAGGAACGGGAAACATGCTTGTTAACAGACAATCCTAAATCTATTTGAGATTTGTTTATTTGTCTTGTGAATCTGACATGAGGTTTGTTTATTTGTCTTTCAATGTTTTACGTCCAACCTAATTATCATGTTTCTATGTGTTCTTTTTTCAGTCTAACAGAGTTACATTCAACTTGACTCCGGAAATCATTCATCAGGTACAATCCCTTCAATTTTTATGAACCAGAATAATAGTTCCGTATAGATTAAGTTAGCCTCTTAGCCTAAGATAATGACATGATATGTGTCAGTGTCTTCCCCTATGTAAAGCCTAAATGTGAAAGACAAATCTAACTGAAGTTCCATGAATGTAATTTTCGACTCTTTTTGCTGGTCATTAGTAAAATGACTGAATGTATCTCTCTGAAATGTATCTCCTATGTTGTCCATCGAACTGATACATTAACTTCACTGCAGATATTTGCTGAGAAACCGGCTGTTCGCCAAGCATATTTGAATTTTGTTCCAAACAAGGTGCTGATAATGTCAATATTTGTTTTGCTTTCTTGGCAAGTTGTTCTTTCACATATTTTTTTGTCGCGTTCATGATATCAATTTTGGTGATTTACTCATGTATATTTTTTTATTTCCAGGAGCAATTTCTGTTGGATTTCTTGATATTTTATGCTTCATACTGAGTTATACTCGGTCTTGGACAATAACCTTTATTGTTTTCCTGTCTTTAGTGCTTCACACTTGATGCAGCAAATGGTAGTCTGATAGTCCCCGAAAATTTGGTTCTTTGGTACCACTTTAATCTTTCTTTACATTCCCACCACACATTCTCCTATAAATCCAACTCTCCTCTAACATAAAGCTCCCAAGAACGAGCTCTAAATGTTTTCCCTTCCCTTACCTAGTGAAAATGGTTCAAAGTTGGAGAAAATGGCAATGAAGATCAGACAAGCCCCCTGATGCCTAAATAATTAGTTGTTGGCCACAATGAGTTTGAAAACGTGCAACTTCACCCCGTCTTCATAATCCATAGGTCAATGGAACCTTGAGAGACAACAATCTATTTTTCAGAAAGCTTTACAATGTAGTTAGATAAATCATTAGGATGTTTATGTGAGTGTTAAGAGCACTTGGAAACTGTGAGTGTTTTTTTCTCTGAGAAAACAAGTTTAGTCAAGTTACTTAGGTTTTATCTCTTTATTATGACGTTTGTTTAGGTTTATGTAAAAACATGAGAATATTTATAGAAACTGAATGTTTTATGAACTTTTTACAAATATTATCTTTCCACATTTGAGCATGGTTGCTGGAAAAATGCTTCTTAGATGCATGCTATACTACTATAATGTCAAATGAATGCTGTTTATTTGTTGGGACCTTGGAGATATGTGCTATCAGGAATATTTTCTTGAAGAATTTTCATAGCCAATATAAATTACTGATAATGAAAAGGTTTGTAATCCAGATGTCAGAAAAGGAATTCTGGACAAAATACTCAAGAGCTGAATATCTCCACGGTACTAAAAATGTAGTTGCTGCTGCTGCTGAGGCCGCTGAAGATGAGGAGCTTGCTGTGTTTCTGAAGCAAGATGACATGTTGGCAAAGGAAGCTCGTAAAAAGGTGATATACACTTGAAGTGTGCTCACAGCCACAGGTGATCATTCTTAACTGAAATTCTGAATTTGTTTTCTACATATTTTCTTCTTTCAGATCAGGCGTGTTGATCCAACTTTGGACATGGAAGCTGATTTAGGCGATGATTACTTACATCTCCAGGTATTTTTGCTGGAATCTATGTTCTGTAGTCTTATGTATCTTGCCTCATTGACAGGGTTAACCTGGAAGAGGCTTTCCATTAACTTTGTTTTTTAAATTTGTTACTGTAATCTAGAACAAGAATAGGAAGTAGTATATGACAATTTTTTATAGCAAATCATCAGTTGTATTAATATTATGTTGCTTTGTGATCTCAACTCTATTATCATTTTGGATATTATATAGTTCTTGAACTGCTCTTAGGAAGACATCATATTGGTTGGAGTAATGATACACCTCCCTATTAGTTCACCTGTTAGTTCACCGGTTAACAGTGTTGCCCTCCAAAAATTTAAATCTCAAAGAACCCAAATACCTTAATTGACAGTTTTGCTCTCTAATTTCTCTCCACAAAATGCCTTAATTTCTGTTAAATGGTGAACTAACTGGTGAACTAATTGGGAGGTTTATCATTATTCTATTGTTTAACAGGTCTTGCTTTGGTTTGCATTTCGGTTTTACAACTATTGCTTATAGATTTGGTATTCTTCATTCACATAGAGTTGTGCTTCTGTGAGATGTAGGATCACGGCTTACTTCGCGAAGAGGGTAAGGATGTATTGGACTCACAATATGAGCCATACAGAAGATATTTCTCACAAGACCTCAATCAGCACGCTGCCGTTGTTCTTCAAGGAAGAGTTGTAGGTAAGACAAACTGTGAGCCTTTGAGGCATATTTGCCAAACAGTTGAGAAATCTCATCTTGAAGAAGTGATCATATTCATTGGCAAATTAACTTACCATTACAAGAGTAGAGTCTTTACCTGAAGCCTTCTCAGCTTTGAGTCTATCTCTCAAACCTGACTTATTATACTTGGATGAAGTGAATGATGTCAAATATGGTTGACATCCTTCAGATGCCATATGTGATTTGACATTCTGTTGTTTGGCACAGCAGTCTATTTAAATCTTCTATCTTGTACCAGAGTTGATTAGCTAGTTTTATCTCATGGGATGGCGATGGTTTTGCTCTTGCTTCATGTTGAAGGTCAAAATGGTCAACGTGGCAATCTTACATGTCCATTGACGCTCTCTTGTATTTTATTGTTTGTGTTTGCACAAGGCAGATGGTAGTGGTCTGTTTGCACCTCCTCCTAATTCTCGGTCAGCATTTTTGATATGCATGCTATACATCTAAAGTCAAATACGAAGTAAATGATCTATGAAAAGAAGATTATCTAGATTGTGATTCCATTATCTATCCATCTGTTAACCAATGAAAGCTGGTGCAATAACTAAAATTGATAATACTTGGATTACGGAAGTTTGATGAGGATTGTCAGAGGACTGTTTTTAACTCACTTTTATGGCATAAGTGAAAATGTTTAACATTCTCTATTTTCTTTAAACAATCTGGATGTAGACGTTGAGCTAGGAGATACAAGATCTGTGGCCGAAGCACTTGCTCGCACGAAACAAGGTTAGAGGGGCTTCTTTCTCTCACTATTGCTAAATTATATGCCATTATTTTGCTGGCAATACTAAAGATTAATTGAGCAACTGATATCTGCTACCATCTTTGCAGCTGAGTTGTCTAATAATGGATCTGACGGGAATTTAGAAAAAGATCTCTCGCACAGGATATCTCGGATGGCTGAGATTGAGGATCTTCAGGGACCTCGAAAGCCTACAGTTGCTCCTCTCTGTATTAAGGTTTGACTATTGCATTTCCCCCCCTTTAAAAGGCAAGGGTATTTCAATAGATTTACTAGTTTATTGATAATGTTACACAAGAAAATTTGAAGAAAGGTAATGCTGTTGGTTACTATTGTAAACAGGATCCTAGGGACTACTTTGATTCTCAGCAAGCCAATGCATTAAAAGCATTAGGAGATGCTGGTTCTGGTGCAAGGACATTAAAATGTAACGTAAGCTCTCGTGAAGCCTACGGTTCTTTAAGGGAACTTGTATCAGAGATTAGAACGGCAGGGTTGAGCGAACCAATCACAAATTCAGAAGTTGCTTTTAAGGTATTAAAATAAAATATTTCTTCACATACTCACTGTGTGAGTGGGTATGAACTCCTAATGGCACGATTGCTGTAAATGATGTTTGTGGGCATAAGAATGTTGATTCAGGAAAACATAACTCATTGTTATTTTTTAGGTGCTTAATGGGTTGACTCAGAATATATCAAGCACCAAATACCATCTTGGAAAGAACCCACACGAGAGTGTCTTGGATGGTTTGCCAAAAGTTACTAAAGACGATCTCCTGCATGTGAGTGCCCACCAATACTTTTACTTGACCAAACACGTTATAGTGCTTCAGTTGTGTTATACATGGTTTGCTACTGTGTTTCGTTTACTATTTTGTAGCACTGGACATCCATCCAGGAACTATTGAAACATTTTTGGTCATCATATCCAATTACAACAAAGTATCTCTATACAAAGGTAATTATTCAAATTTTCATGCTTGAAATGAATCTACTGTGATCTACACTTTCATGGATTTTTTCTAGAACTGATATTTCTAAATTTGGCAACCTTTTATTCATTCATCTTCAGTAAAGAGATTGCTTAAAATTGATAGAATGTTTCTCGGTTAAATATTCTAATATTTCTGGGCAGACTACATTAAGGTGGTTCTCCTCCTTTTTCTCCATCTCTGATTCTTTGAGCTGAGTATTTTGACCTGTTACAGTGTTACTTATGACAGGTAACCAGATTGAAAGATGCTATGGTACAAGTATACCCAAAGCTACAGGTATTCTTTCATGCTTCTTGCTGTAAATCAGTTTCTTCTGTTCCTCGTTGCCGGTATATTATTTCTTTTATCTCATTCCAGGAAATTAAGGAATCTGTGCAGTCAGATTTCCGGCATCAAGTTTCCTTGCTTGTCCATCCAATGCTTCAGGTTCTTCCTAGTGCCTTGGCTCAGTTTAGTTATATGGCAATGTTTTTGCACCCACTACAAGGGACACGGAATAATATATTTGGAAATGGTAGAATTTTGGACCGTTCAAAAGTAACGCATTGTAGTACCTTACATAGAATAGTGCATATTGAGGAAAATGTCATACGTTCTTTGATTCTTAGGACAATCTCAAAACTATTGAGTTCCCAGCGGCCATAGTTTACGGACACAACTAATTTGATGCAGGCTTTAGACGCTGCCTTTGCACATTATGATGCAGATATACAGAAGAGATCTGCTAAGAGTGGAGAAAGACCCAACGGATTTGTGTAGCAAGAAATTTTCCATTTTTTTTCACTTTGTAAAGATTATATTACATATGAAGTGTATAGCCTAAAAATTTTGTTAATTTTTCTCTGTTTTAAGATTCAATCAATTTTTACATTGGTGCAGCTGCTATTAAAAGCCTTATTATCCAGCTTTATTTTCTTTTTAGGGCTAGTCTATAATGTTGTCCGTGTACTTGTGTAACACACGAGGTTCATTTCATTCCATCATAATTAGATGTACAAAAAGTGTGTTATGTTTTTTATTTAGGCTGATTTTGTTGGCTGCCCATAGGCTAGCCTAAATTTTGAGTCGACTGAAGTCGACTGACCTCGAACTTCAACGACTCAACCGGTTGAGAGCCTCTTTGATACAGAATTTTAGTGTTACGTGACACTAAAATATCTAGCATACCACAAAGCTTTATCACTTCCCTTTCTTTATAGCATTTTGTTATTTTTTATATAGTGTACTCATACGCTATAGTTTTGATCACCAGTTAAATACACACTTATAGGGGTGGCATTTTGACAATTTATAGGTGAGAAAACTCAGATGGGGCAACTCGAAAAGAATGAAAAAGAAAAATAAAATCTATCCAACTCCTCTTTTTGTTGCTTTTATTTATATAAAAAATGAAAAAGAAACTGAAAGGACACCAACTTTAGCATCTCTTTTTAGTACCTTACAAGACACACTGCGTAGAATAACCGCTTCAAGAGCTTCATAACCGCTACGCACTCCACTCCACTCCACTCCACCCACCGACCCACCCACCCCACCCCACCCTCCAAGCCAAGCAATGCAATTAATAAGCATAAGAATACTACCCATGTCTACGATCACTCCAAGATCTTGATCCCAGATCCAAATTCTTCTTCTTCTTCTTCTTTTTTTCTTTTCTTTTTTACTGATAATAAAGGATCGGAAAGGCAGAATTGTGAAAAGTAAAAGCGTTGGATCGAGAATGTGTTGTGGGACGAGGGTTTGTTGCCTGTGCACGTGCCTGATATTATTGGTGATAGCCATCGGATTTGTGTTCGGCTTTGGAGTTTATAAGAATGGGTTTCACAAATTGAAGGATACAATGCATTATTGCAGCTCCTGCTCCGGCGGACAGCGGCCTTTCTTGGGTTTCAATGCTCCTCCACCTTCATAGGCTCTTGTTATTGAGATTCCACCCCCTTACTTTTTGTGAATTTTGGTGGAATTATTTTCGATTGAATTTTCAGTTGTGGCTTGATGCATCACAAGTTGAACAGCTGATGCAATTTTTTGTCATATATGATATGATATGAAGATTGTATTGTAGTATTAATAATCTGGTTGTTCTCAAATCTGTAAAGTCGTTATGGATCATCTTTCATACTTCATGTTTTTCCGTATTTTGACTCTGCTTTTCTTGAAACCAAATCTTTACTCGCTTTCAGGTCCATTTTAATGCATGCCCCAAGGTATTTGATGTTATTGTTTTGAAAGGAAAAGTTCATAAAAAATCAAAGGTATTTGATGTTATTAATCAATGGAAAAAAGCAAAAAATTTCATATTCACATGTTTATATACATTCACATGGCATGGGATATGTCGTAGCAGCATTTGTTATAAAATCACTATAGTTTTTTTTTTTTTTTCCCTTTTTCCCCCCTTTACCTTAAAGTAAACAACCTCATTTTATATATTCTTGGTCGATGGCCGATCTGAACAACAATGGGATACAAGAAGTCCATGAGCCACAAAAAGAAGAAAACAAAGCACTTGAGACGACCATGTGGACAACCATATTCTTCTCATATGGAGTATGGATGCAAGAGTTGAGAAACATGCTAACTTCGATTTATGCATGTATCAAGGTGAAATTTTAAGGTTCTATTTTTTAGTTCAAATATTCCTTTCTCAAATAGGTCAAAAATTCTTGTCTTGCCACAATTTTGAGCTTATTTCTAGTTTTGCCAATTTTTCTATAGAGACAATGTGGGCTATATCACGAAGGCCACGTGCCTATCACTTTTCACAATGTATACAAAACATTGAGGTTCAGTACTTTTTACTTAATTTAAGTGTTACCATGTAAGCATGTGAGCTCTATAAAAAGAAATCGCATTGATTCTCTAGTGGCATGTTTGGCACTGAGTCCGCACCATGTGTGTTGTCTAGCCGCTAAAATAGCACCTAGCCCAAAAACTAGTTTGTAACCCCCCCCCCCCAACCAAAAAAAAAAAAAGACTATTCAGTATTGCCGTCACATATCTATCTACAATTAGTGGTGAGTATATTGACTCTTAATGAGTGAGGGTACGTGCTAAATTTGATCATAGTTGAGTTATCTGAAAATAATTAGATCAAAAAGAGTAACAAGCTACTAATCTAGAGCATCTCTCTTGCACAATATGCATCGTTAATTTGTTAAGTATATATTGGAAAATGGAGAGAATGCAATTTGTACAAGGATTATGAGTTGCAAGATAATCGATTATATTGGACTTGGATTTCAAAAACTATGTTTCTAACCAATTCAATCCCTGAAACATTAACCATGTATTTTCTCCAATCTTTCATTCGGGAAGCTACACTTGAATCCCTGATTGCAAGAATGTAAGCCAGTTATTGGTTTAGCCCTTTCTGATCAAAATTTCAATAGTCAACGGTGATGAAAAGTGAAAATCGTGAAAATTGACTGCTAGCCCAGCACAATTCCCGGCACTGTAACATTTGCCAATTTCCTATAGTCAATGGAAAATAAAAATTCAGCAGAACAGGTACAACATTTACCGAATCAAACTCACTTCAATTTTCAACCATCGAGTTAGTTGAGAACACACAGGACCAAGACGGTTTCTTGCAAGATTACAAACGGAACTCAAATTTCAGAAAAAGAACAAATTATTCACAACTGTCATTATCTGTTAATAATCAATAATCCAAAAAATGAACAGTCTTTGCCGTTGAATTGTGTTGATATTTGAGCTGAAATTAAATGACACCAATAATTAGGATTAATAGCAGACTTAAACACAGCAGGGATCCGTGGCGCAATGGTAGCGCGTCTGACTCCAGATCAGAAGGTTGCGTGTTCGATTCACGTCGGGTTCAACTAAATTTTTTTCCCAAATTTTCAGAAATTTTTATGTTTATTAAATAATAATAATTAATCAATTCCTTTTATTTTTTTTTTTTCTCCCTTGATTCCTGTCCGGATTCGGAATTTTGGTATGATATTTCATAATTCATTCCTCCATAGTCTCCATCTCCAGAAAGTATTTGTTCAAAAGATTTTTAAGCAAACTTGAACCAACCCCAACTAGAAAATGTTCCGTCCTAGGAAAAACATTTTCTTGTAATATGCTTAAAAGATTGGTAACAAGTAGAGGGACAAAACGAACTATGTCATTTGGTCCAGAAGATTGACAAAAACAGTGACAAAATAGCCAAAAAATTATCTTATTATATTACCCATAATGATGTTTTCTCTTCCCCTTGTTGGTAAAATAATGTGTAAAGTATAATAAGAAGATAATTTTGAACCCGTTTTGTCAACATGTCTTCTCGTGTGTTCAAATAGTGTAATTTGGGACAAAATAATTAACATTGAGTCATCGATGCATAGCCACTCCAAGTATAAGAATGTTTGATCTTCTCATGCTAATGCAGCAAGTCAAATGCTTCAAGAATTGCTTGCTAGAAGTATTTGTACGTTAATCTAAAGAAAATCTTTTACAAAACAGAGTGATGTCATTATTTACCCTTATATATTGTGTTATTAGGGAAAAATAATTCAGGGAATTTATCTTTTTTAAATAAATGTTTTTGTAAAGACTTCCTAGAAATAGCAAGACTCTACTTGCTATATATACTTTGTTACTTATATCCTGGCATCTCTTAACCTCATGTACAGATTCCCTGGCTCATATGAGAACATGTTTTGTGCATACTGAGCTTGACCAACCAAACTATCATATTTGGAATTGCTAACACTTGAATGATAATCATACTAAACAAGCCAAACTATCATTACCAGAAAGACTTCATCAACAAAATAATGGCTTGCGCCTAAAAACACTTTACATAGATTGCATTACATTACCAGTTTACGCAATTCCAACACTTCCACGACAAAAGTGCCCTATGTACACTATTTAGAATATCTCCAATGTAAAGTCAATGTGGAATGTCTTATGTGATGAAAGAGATAGAGAGAAAAAAGGAGAGAGGAATTGAGTAGAACGACAAAGAAAAGTGAAGAAAAAGAGAGGGAAATTCAAAAAAGATGAGAGAGATAGAGAGAAATTCAAAAATAATAATAAAATAATAGTAGAGAGGATGAAAATGAATGCAAATATATGACATTGCACCTTACACGATGAAGAAAAAGTAAAAAAATGTGGCGTACAAAAATTAAAATGATTAAAAGAAAAATAAAATTAAAAAAAATATAAAACATATGAGACCCATCAAATTTTGACTACATAACTGGTTTGCTAGTAGATTTGCTCCCAATTCCACGACTTACCTTTACCAATCCGTTGACCCTTCATAGAGATGCTACATGTTTAATATATACAATACAACTGATGCAGTTTCGATTACAATGATAGTATATTACGAAGTAATTAAATTTGAATTAATTGTAATTATAATCTAACATCGATTGCTAAGTTACATAATTACTAGCAATTGATTGAATCAATATAAAATTTAAAGGGAAATTGCGGCCCGCAGGCTGCCAAATCGCGACTATAAAAGTGCTTAGTATTAATTGTAATTACAATATAATATTGTCAGTAAATTTACACAATGGCTATAATAAATTGATTCAATCACAGATTCAAGCCCAAGCTGGTGCCCCTTGACTGGCAAATCAATATTATTATTATAAAATTATTAAAAGGTTAAAATGTGAACCTAATTACAACATATTCAATAGAGTAGGGACGTAGGTTCAATATATTTTCTTTTGTAATAAACACCTTCCCGGCAGAACCACTGACCACGTGTCCATTCCGCGCACCACTATGGTCAAATTCCGCCAACAAAAACCCCACCCATGAAAATGGCAAAATTCAATATTAAAACGGAAAAATTCAATACAAAACCCCCATAAATTCAACATTGAAGTGGAAAAGTCTAATGCAGCTCTGAAAATTCATGCATTCACCATGGCTATGCTGCTTCGAAAGGTCTGGGGATCTGTTTCTAGCCAGTCGGCTTCGAGTTCCAGGTCCACGACCATCCCGCGAATCGATTGGTTTCAGCAGATGATGTATATTCAGAGTTCGTCGGTAGGGGAATTTGATCGGATTCCAATTGACATTTTCATCCAAATTCTGAAAATACTTGGCCCCAAGGAGTCGGCCAAGCTGAGTGTGGTCTGTAAGTCTTGGAAATATATTGTACTGGATAACAAGCTCTGGATGTACTTTTTACATAATGAGCAGGAGCCTTGGGACTCCATTTTCTTCGCTGAAACTCACTTGCGTTCCGGATTTCCGCTACAGTAGGTTTTCTTTATTTTTCTCAGCTCGGGGTTTTGTGAAAGAATTTAGATGACTGTAATTTTGGTTCTGTGCACATATGCATTGGGTTTAAGATTTTGATCTGGACTCTAACCTACCTAATTACTTCTAGCTGACGTGTTGAAAAGTGGAAAGAGTTATGCTATTTGAACAAAAAGTTAAATGGAAAGGACACTTGTTAGAATCATTTTTTTCGACATGGTCGCGTGTGTGTGTGTAAAGTTTTGTACACTTTGTCAAAGTAGAGAGGGGAAATTAGGAACTGAGTAACTTAGCTATTGTACTTGTTATTTGTTAAGTGCACGTCTGCCAAGCATGCAGTGAGGTAGATTGTTTTCATGACTCTGAATGCATGTAATCAAGCAGCAAAGCTTGTGGAAGGTGCATATTGAAATTGGTTAATTGATTGAGTCCACGCTTAACAATTATCTGTTGCCCAGAACAGTCAGTTGAGCTGAGTTCTGCAGCGCATCTTGACACTGCAACTTTTACTTACCCGTTGTTAACCATGTTAATAAAGCTCTAGTCCTTCCAGCGGGGTAAGCGTTATCATTGAAAATTCTAACAACTATTGGGTTTATGATAGACCTTGGCAGATGTGCCCAATACTACATATTCATATGCAGATTGAGTCTGTGTATGTTTACTGCAGACTGAAATACCCTTGTTGCGATTCATTTCTTATTTGATGCATGCATATAAATCCATGCAAAGTGTTACTGCAAAATCAACAACTATTGGTTGGTTTGACTGATGGATTGTGTAATGGTGTCAATGAAGGAGGCCGGTAGTGAGAAAGGTTTTGTAATTGTAGTACTTTTAATGACAAGACAAAGGATATATTTGAAGACTTAGGGTAACTTACATGATTGGTCATGTGTGCTCCTGACTGAATTTGGAATCTCTAGCATTATGTTATGGCATCTGATGCCAAGGGCATATTAAATAGTTGCAGATTGAGGCGTGCAAACTGTTAAGTAGAAAGGGCCAAAGGGAGCACACTTTTATAATTCGACTTCTTGTAATCAATTCATACATATTTGATATTTACACAACGAATGATATACGTATGTTTGACCAATACCACGTAGGAGTTGATTATCAATAGAAACTGAACCGTTATGGGTTAAGTTCATGGAGCTGTTGATTACTTTGGCAATGTCTGTAATAGAACCAATAGGCGGTATGTAAATGTCCTTGATGAAGAGTAGGCATTTTATGAATATGTTGGGTTTTTTATTTTTCTGTCTTTCTCCTGGCATTTGTTCAGTCCTTTATTTTCAATAACTGACCTGATAGTCTTAATTGCTTCAGAAAATTAGATAATCTACAAGTCTGTAGAAAAAATTTCATTTAATGCATTCGGTTGTTGCTTTCGTTTGGCTTATGTTTTCATTACCAAATGATTGCATTATGATATTTGCTGATGCTGTTTGACTGGTTGTGAAATGGAAGCTCTCATTTTAATGCTGGAAGAAAGCGAAAAGGCAAGGGGTGGGTGTGGATTATTGCAGACACTGATTATTGATAGTGCATCATTTAATTGCAGAGGGTTTCCTACTCAGGCCCCAGACTTGTCGTTTATGCATATTTATGGTCAACGAGCGCAGGTCCCTGGGGCTGTCATAATTGATGGTTTGTACTGATAACTTGATGCAATTATCTAATTCCACAAAGTTTCCTTTTGTGTTTATACCTCGTACTGTTCCAGTTCCAGTTAGCACTTAGCAGTTACCAGATATTGTACGTCTTTGTATTTAACTAGTTTTTTGGTTTAGACAAGCTATGATTTGCAGTTCTATCATCTCTATCCCAACCAAAGAAGAGATATAAAAAACTCTTCAACTTCTATCACTTATTCCATTTCTTCGTTTCATTTTGTCTGCTTTTTCCTCTGAACCGGGGGAAACATATTTTGCCCCCTTTACCTCGTTTTTTCTGTTTTCGTGTATCTCTTTTTTCTTCCTGTAAAAATATTTCCATATCCTGTAATTCGGAGGTTTAATTTTTCATAGCTGAGAAAATTGTCTCTGCATTTTACTTTCATCACAGGCGGCTCAGGATACTGCAAATATGGGTGGAGCAAGTATTCCTCTCCATCTGGGAGGTCAGCAACATTTTTGGTGAGCTTTCTGCGTCTGATTAACAATGCTGTAGTCTCTGAAGACTACGGTTGCCTAGGATTTCTTGTTATTCAACCAAAACTGGATTCCACAATCTCTAATTCTTTTCAAACTTCTTCCAAAATGCAGGAGTTTGGAAACATTGAGTCTCCTATGACTGCTAGACTCAGACATTTCTTTTCAACAATTTGCAGCAGGTTTAATATATCAACAACTATCAACATTGTAACTATTAGTTATCCATTTGTTATATGATGTGGAACATAGTTTCCTGCATATTCAAATGTGGGAATTTTTTTTCTGCATATCCAAAATGAATATGCACAAGCTTGGTAGCTGGGTGGTTTGCTAATATTTGAATAACTGAATATTGAGCCTTATTAACTAGGGAATTTTGTTTGCTAGACTCCATTTGGACTTGAAAGTTTAACGTTTCTTCTCCATGATTTAAAAAATGGCCTTGCTGCAAGGCTTTTCTTTTTGGGTGCTTTCCAGGTTTACACCTCCATTGCCTTGGGCCCCCCTTATTTTGAAGCCCGCTTCTATCACGTCTATTAAATGTCTTGGGTCACTCCTTATTTGAAACCCTACTACATTGTCTTGGATGAGTTCTTATTTTGAAAACCTACAATTTTAAAGTTTACTTTCTTTAAAAAGCGTAATTTAATATTAAGCTTAACATAATTAATTTGTTAATAATTTATTTTATTTATATTTCCTAATATTACAATAAGTGATACCTAACCTCTCTGTCTTGGCATTGAGACATTAAAGCTAATATGCATATATTTTTCAGGGATACCATGACCAAGCATGCGTATTCTCTACTTGCATTTTCTTGATGCCCCCCCCCCCCTCTCTTTTTATCTCTCTGTCTCTTAAGGATTACACCTCACAAAGTAAAAACGCTTTGGTAGCTTTTTTCTCCGTTGTGTACTATATTCTTCCCCTCTTAATTTTGTTTCCTTATGAGTGGCATTCAGGATGCAAGTGAAAACGTCCACTCAACCGATTGTCGTGTCAATACCCCTCTGTCATTATGATGGTTAGCTTCAGCTTCATCTATTCCAACTTTCATGTTTACCATTACCATTTTCTCAAATGTTGCTTTTGTACATTAAGATATTCATTCAAAAATATGATGTTTCTTGGGTTGTCAATGTTATTTCCGATAGGAAGATGTTTACGTAATTGATATCCACTTATCGACTTTTTGTTCCTGGACTTTCTTCTGGAATGTTTATTTGGTGACGGAAGTGTGTTTTATTTTTTCTTGGAACAAGAACGAACAAGAAAACTCAGAGAGTTGTAAAGAAATTTTACTGAATTATATTGAATTGATGATTGAATGATCGGAAACACTACAATGCCTCTCTTTATATAGGCGAAGATATCTCCTACTTCTATTTCTACAAGGAATTAATCTAGACTAGAAAAGGGAAAACAATAAGCATAATCCTAGTATATTTAGGAAAAGGAAGAAAATCTTACTAAGGAAAGAAAAAAAATCCTAAAAGGAAAATAAAAAGTCAAAAATAGAAAATATAAATCATATCCTAATTATAATAGGATTAAGTCTTGTCTTGTCTTGTCCTACATCATTATCTTTTTATCTGATCCTTAGAACCGTTTTCAATCATTTATAAGTCCATGATTTGCATCCTGAGGTGGAAAACTGAGAAAGGGGCTTTGGTCAACTAATTTTTTCAGAACATAAGAAAGTTCTAAAATGTGAACTCAAGTTCTGTGCTTTTACTTCAGCGAATTCTGTTGTCAGTTCAGTTGATCAGTTATAAAACTTTTTACATGCATTAATGATTGTTTCTCCTTTATAACAAATTATTTTACAATCTTTTGTTACTATGTTTCAGATACTGAATCTGCAAAAGTTTCGAGAAGGCAGCTAAAGGAAGCCATCTACTCTGCATTATTTGATATGAATGTTCCAGCTGTTTGTGCCATCAATCAGGTAGTTCTATTTGACATATCCTCAATATTCTTTGTCGAATCATAGCATTAGTGGAAGTGAAATATTGAATTACATCATAATAATTCATTCTCTTGATATTTACCAAATTTTCACCATGAAAAGATCCCTATTCGCTGAAAACCTGTCAGGAAAAGCATTAATTGTATCATGTTCTGTGGCATGTCTCATTCGTGGAAACATCTTTCTGTTAGCTTGTTCTTCTGTCAATTTCCAGTATACATTTGCACTGTCCTGTCCCTTGTCAAATGATATTGATTGTTTAAATGGTTTATCATGATTTTGTGTTGGCTGCTGTTGGCATAAGCATTCTGATCTAGTGAGTGCATGCCATGATTTTGATGTTGTTACCTTATAGTAAACTGGGAAATGCTATGCTATTAGCTTGATTTCAGTGCAAAATCGAAAACCAAAGTCTTTGGCAGTTCAGATTTACCGTTGATAGATTGCAGCTGATTCTTTAAACTCAGTGTTACTAAATTTTATGAATGAACTAGTCTGATGATGGCAATGCAATGGAAATTTTGTGATCCGTGATCCACCCTACGATCCACCAAATGCCGGGGCAGATCAGCCCCAAGATCCGCCAGATGATCCATTTAATTATATATATATATATATATATATATACTTTTTTTAATTTTTTTTTCCTTCTCTCTCTCTCTCTCTCTCAATTGGTGGGGCAGATTGGACCGGATCCTAATCCGCCTCTGTGATCAGCGGATCAGAAAATTTTTTCCCATTCGGGTCGGCTATCCGTTGAATATGGTGCAGATCAGGTTTTTTTTTTTTTTTTGCCATCAGTAGACTAGAATGACATAAATGCATCATTGATGCTTCATTTCAAATACTTAAGACTTTAAATTCTTAAAATTTAAATGAATGTGAATAATAAAGAGTCACTAATGACTATGTCAACATGATTATTGGTTTTGTTACGATAAACTACCTTGCCATTTCTTCTGAATATGTGCAGGCAACTTTAGCTTTGTTTGCGGCAAGACACACGTCAGGAATTGTTGTGAACATTGGTTTCCATCAGACTTCTGTTGTTCCAAGTAACCCTTTTTTTTTAATGCAGTTTTGTGTTTTTAAAGCACTCACATGCTAAACATAGTACACCTGAATTTGATGATCTTTTCATTACAGCAAGTTCCATACTAGTTTTCAATTTCTGCTTCGATTTCAGAAGAAAAAGAATGAGTAGAAATGAGGAATTGTGTAGTACCATGGCTCCAATGAAGTACGTGCACATAATTAATTTGACCAATTTCTATTTTGAGATATAAATGGAAGAATATTATGGGCTAAATTCATATCAGGAAAGGAAATTTGCTACTTATTTGGGTATCATTTCATACATATATAATATAATATATTCCCCTTCCACCGCCTTACCCCCACCAAAGAGGGAAAAAAGAACCCCCCTCATTGAGCAAATGAATGTGCAAGGAGAAATTCCTTTTACCTGATGTGTGTGCTAAAGATTCAAACCATTTGGTCGTTTTTATTTGACAGTTTTACATGGTAAAATTATGCACAAATTGGGGGTAGAAGTCATAGGAATTGGAGCCTTGAAGCTTACGGGATTCCTCAAGGAGCAGATGCAACAGAGTAATATTAATTTTCAATCACTCTACACCGTGCGCACCTTGAAGGAGGTAAAGCAAGCATTTTCGCGTTCTGTAAATCACATATTCTGTGCTCCTCCTTTTTTTTTACCATTTCTTCCCTGGAAGGAAGTTAATACGGGAAGAGAAGTGTTTTTGTGATTTTCCAACCTGATTCGGTCCTGTACATTCTGCTACAGCAGTTTGCCAAAGCTAATTCTGTTTAAGGTTTAGAATCTTGATATCTTAACTGCTTATGGTCTCTCACCTCTGGTGAAGCGTCTGACTCACTAATGATTCCCTTTGAATCTGTCTTCATCTTGGATAGCATCAGTGTGGAGAAATGATTCGCAAAAGGGGATGAGTGAACTTATCTTTAGCCATGTACTAAATCTTTGTAGACTTGGAGACTTCTTAGACACGTAAGTAAAGGTTGACTTTCCTAGTTCTGGTTATGTGAACTTGCAGAACCTATGCTATGTTGCTCTTGATTATGAAGCTGAACAGTCCAAAGATACCCAAGCATCTTTTCGAGTTCCATCAGAAGGCTGGATTACACTTTCGAAGGAACGGTTTCAGATAGGAGAGATTTTGTTCCAGCCTCGCATTGCAGGAGTGTATGTACATGTTACTTCATTATATTATTTCTAGTACTAGTATTTAGTGGAACATTTTTCAAAAGTATTTGCTCATATATATTTAGAAATAAATGGTTGTTTATGATGATCACCTGAGTAGATGCTGGTATAATAATTCTAGGGTGATGCCTAAAATTCTGGATAATATCAGTTCATGAGACTTCATGGGAATAATTTTTAAAAATTCTATCCACTTCCTGGATTTTTTTTTTTTGGTTGCTCTTTGCTCATTTAAAGTGTGGTTGCAGCCACTTTTTGCAAAAAACCTTAGCAGATAGGAGAACGAAGTTACCGTGCATCACCCAGGATAAGTTGGGCAATCCATCTCAAGCATTACTTAGGACTTGCATCTCAATCAAACTCATTTTCAACCACACATTCACCCATTAAAACAGAATAAATAACCTTGCACATAAATCCCTAGCTTTTCCTTACTTTTCAACTACACATTCCCCCAAAAGGATCACTTTTCACGAAATGAGTTCTCAAAAAGTAGAAATCAAACACCCCCTTAAATGGCCCTCACTTAGTACCATTTACAAAATATACGCCCTCACCTTCACCCAACCCCCCCCCCCCACAACACCAAAAAGGGGGGGTCCGGTCCTCATTATTCTTCCCTGCAAGAATATCTGGAACATGAGGCCTTCATGCCTTGAGATGTAGGGAAGGGTGCAGCCGCTTTTACCAAAAGCACTAGCTGATAGGAGATGAGCAAACTTCCCAGCCCCCCAGGGTCACATTCGGGGAATCCACACCAAACACTATTATTAGCTTGGGCATTTACGTCGAAATACCACTTGTGGAATCGAATAGGCCCATGCCATGTCAATGATGCTCATGCTCTGCATATTTAGTTAATTTGCTTCTTATGTTAATTTTTACAGGCAGGCAATGGCATTACACCAAGCAGTAGCGCTTTGCATGGATCACTGCAAAGATGCTGAGCTAACAGGTGACAACTGGTATAAGACTGTTGTATTGGCTGGGGGCAGTGCATGTTTGCCAGGATTATCAGGTCTGCTCCGCTACCTTTAACTCCTATTTGTTCAGGGAAGTCCAGAGTCCGTTTGCTAGATCAGTAAGCAAAGAAGAAAAATTTGGTAGAACCTCCAGAAATTATGATGATGAAGGGTATTTTTAATAAGATGCATCTGACTATGGCTGGAAGTAGCTGACTTCATCCTTGTCTTGACAGAGAGATTGGAGAATGGACTCCGTGGACTTCTCTCCTCATCTATGTCTAGTGGAGTCAGAGTTATTCCACCTCCATATGGTGCTGATTCGGCATGGTTTGGAGCAAAGCTTGTTAGCAATGTATGCTACTGCACACCATTCTGAGCACTCCTATTAGAACTTGATGCCTAATATTGGGGTCGATAAATTAGCACGGCTACAGGCCGCCAGCACTTCTAGGCTATTCTATAAGAACACAATTAATGTCGGGCCCCCCCCAAAACCCAAATAATGTACCAAAGTGAAGGCGCAAAAACCTTTTTTCCTTTTTGGGTGGGGTGGGGAAGCTAAATGA
>CAVNYN010274231.1:0-30178 GCA_963692815.1 Nyctanthes arbor-tristis
GGTTATACAAAAGCCCAATTCACAAACCCTAATTCTTTGACTATGTTGGGGAAATTGAAGCCCTATTCGACTTGTATCTTTCTCTTACTAAGAGATGAATTAGAGAAGACGAGCTATAGAAGCCTACCCAGCCGGCGATCTCTTCGTTGGAGAGAGAGAGAGAGAGAGAGAGAGGAAAATGAGATGTTAACTGGAGTAGGAATAGGAAATCTGCTAGAATGAGTGGGCGGTGAAGCACAAAGTCAAGGCTCAAGTTCCCACAGAAATTTTCATTTTTCAGTGTTGGAGGGAGGGAACATCTACCAAAGTATTTGGCGCCCAAAATATTTCGCAACTATACAGAAATATAAGGTTTAAGTCTTGGAATTTTTTTTAAAAAAAAAAAAAGAAAAGACGAAGTTTCCGAATTGTAATAATAGTATTAACCATACATTGATATCAATTTAATGAAAATAAGTTCTTCAAATATTAGAATGAAAATAATAGTAAACAAAATATTTTAATATATTTATTCATTGAAAATAAATCAAGCATACATTTCTCGGCTATAAGGAAATAGCAATCTAAAAATGAAGATTTTGATGTTATATTTATAATGCACATTACCTCATCGCTATGCTAACTTCTTATTCATCCTCGACCTCATTTTCAATGTAATCATCATCTTCGTCTGTGCCTTCCTCGGCCTCAACTCTATACTCTTCTTCGGCTTCGTCTAGTACCCCCATTTCTTCCTCATTGTCTTCATCATCCTCCGGTATAATTTCTTCTTCATTATGTGCTGTAATCTTTGTGACTTCATCCGCATCTATCTCCTCGGGATAGGCATCATATTGCACTAAAGGTTGTTGATCCAACTCTAAAGAAATATTAGCACGACGCCGACTAGTCGTGGCTCGATCCTCTTGAAATACAAGTTCTACCCATATATTACATTCTTCGTCTCTGGATATCAGTCCTTCTACGTGTGTGAGATGTCTTGCTTTTGTCTTCACTACTGCCCACCAATCATGTCTATCTTTACCCCTTGACAGAATACTAGTGTATTACACTTGTTGAGCTTGTTGAGCAAGTACGAATACATCTGAAGAAGCAAGCTTTTTCTTATTGTTTACTTCTACTAGCTTAAACTGAGGATGTACCCGTACACCTTCATTGTCAAACTAGTCACACTTAAATAAAAAGACTTTATTTCCGTGACCGAAGTATTCCAGCTCAACTACTTCTTGCAACAGTCCATAGTAGTCATTTCCGTCATCATTGTAACAGCTTCCAAAAACACAAACACCACTATTCATTGTCTTCTTATGACGACCGTACGCAAATGTGTGAAATTTGAAACCATTGACAAAATAACCATTATAAGACTGAACGTAACGTGAAGGTCCCATAGCAAGCTTTTGTATAATAGGATCAACCACATTAGTGCCACTCAGAACCTGTAAAATTGAATCATCAAGTTGTAATGTAAAGTTATAAACATTGAACAAGAATCTTTAGTAATTATCTTTTGTTCTTACATATTCATAGAACCATGTTGCGAACTGTTTATCTCGCAAGCAATCGAGCTCTGTATCGGAGGTCTGGGGATAAACTATTCTCATTTGCCTCTCAAACTCCCTACAAGTTCATGCAACTGTCAGAATTATTTTAGTAAGGAGTTGAAGAGATATTTCAAGAGTAATTAAAAACTTACAATATAAATGGGTTGACTTCTACACAATTAAAGAGGATATATCTTGTAGCAGCTTCATATTCCTCATCAGTTAGAGATCTGGTATTCATACTTTGCTTACCAAGAGGTCTTCCAGGGTGTGTGAATATAGACAATCGCCCTGAGGGGTCAACCGTTCCTCCATCATCATTCCTTGCAGGACGATTTAATCTTGTACTTATATTTTCATCAAAATATAAAGAGCAAAAATTTGATGTTTCCTCCTGAAGATAGGCTTCCACTATAGATCCTTCCACAGAAGCGCGGTTTTTTACTTTTTGTTTTAGATGGTTTAGGAACCTAACAATAATAAACGAATTGCTTGATCAAATGAAGAAAACATATAATGGTATTGAAATGAGTGTTATAAATTGATAATACCGCTCAAAAGGATACATCCAGCGATATTGAACAGGACCTCCAACTCGGGCCTCATAAGGTAAATGAATCGGCAGGTGCTCCATTGAGTCAAAAAACGAGGGTGGAAATATCTTCTCAAGTTTACATATCATCACTACGATATTTTTCTCTAACCGTTTCATGTCTTTAGCCTTTATGACGGTTGAGCATAAGTCTCGAAAAAAGTGACTAAGCTCAGTTATAGCTTCCCAAATTGGTTTAGGTAGGACCTCCTTGAAAGCTATTGGTAAGAGTCTTTGCATGAAAATGTGACAATCATGACTCTTCATCGGATAGAACTCATAATCCCCTTTGACGCAACGTGTAATGTTGGAAGCATAACCATCAGGCATCTGCAATTTTTTGATCCATTTGCATACCTCCCGTTTTTTATCCCTGGTCAAGTTGTAAGAAGCTTGTGGCTTATAAAAGCGTCCTCTTTCTTCAGTTAAGTGCAACTCTAGACGATGACAGTAAAGTTCCAAGTCTTTTCTTGTTTTCAGATTGTCTTTTGTTTTTTCTTTTGTGTCCATAACTGTATGGAAAATATTGTCAAATACATTTTTCTCGATATGCATAACATCCAAGTTGTGCCTTATAAGATGTGTATGCCAATAAGGGAGTTCCCAAAAGATGCTTCTCCTAACCCAATTATGCTCCTGTCCAAAACCTGCAATTTTTTGTTGTTTACCTGCTTGAACTCTTGGAAGGCTATTGACAATCTGACGCAATTGTTCACCAGTTGTCTGACTCACAGCTTCATCCATTTCAACTCTGTCCTTAAAAAACTTATGGTGTTGTTTCTGAAAGGGATGGTTTCGTGGCAAAAATCGACGATGACAATCAAAAAACGAACATTTTTTACCATATTTTAGCCCAAAAGATTTTGACTGATCCATACAATATGGACAAGATAGTAATCCATGTGTGCTCCAACCAGATAACATACCATACCCTGGAAAATCACTAATAGTCCACATCAATGCAGCTCTCATCTGAAAATTTTGCTTGCGGTGTATGTCGTATGTTTCTACTCCATTATGCCACAACATCTTCAGTTCATCTATAAGTGGACGCAAATAAACATCAATGTTTTTCCCGGGACTTTTTGGTCCAGGAATAACCATGTTCAAAATCAAGTTATCTTGCCGCATACACAATCCTGGTGGAAGATTGTAAACTGCAATCATTACTGGCCAACATGAATAATGAGAGCCTGCCATACTAAATGGATTGAAACCATCGGAGCAAAGGCCCAAACGTATATTCCGAGACTCAAGAGAAAAATGAGGGTAAGTTCTGTCAAAGTGCTTCCATGCCTCACTATGCGCTGGATGTGACATTTCTCCATGTGTGAATGCATTATCTGCATGCCATATCATATTCTCTGCTGTTCTTCTCGACATGTACAATCTTTGAAGTCTAGGAGTCAGAGGAAGATATCGTAAAACCTTGTGAGCAACATTGTACCCAACCTTAGAGGTTTCTTTATACCGTGGGTGCTTGCAAACAGTGCACTTAGTCAGATTCTCTGTCTCTTTGTAGTACAACATACAATCATTCACGCATGCATCAATCTTCACCATACCAAGGCCAAGGGTGGATAACATCTTCTTAGTTTTGTAAAAGGTAGTCTCCAAATGATTGTCTTCTGGCAACATGTCCTTAATGATAGACATAAGACGGTCGTAACATGCAACTGGCATATTATATTCAGATTTACAATTCATCAACTGTGCCATTGCTGAAAGTTTAGTATGCTTCACACAACCTGGCCATAAAGGATGGTCTGCTTCTTCCAGTAGATTATAAAACTTTGCTGCTTTTTCATTTGGTATTTGTTCTTCATCTTCAACTTGGTTGTAATTAGAAAATGCACTATAAAAATCAGGCCCCATCGCATCGATCACCATTTCTTGAACATTGCAGTCCATTGTGCTTTGTGCATTCGATGACCCATCAAAATAAGGTAGTGATGATGATTCACCAATATTACATGCTCTACTAATAAATGGCTCCCCATGTGCACTCCACGTTGTATACCCATCTGTGAAACCATCTCTGTACAAATGTAGTTTTATATCATCTCGTTCAAGGTAGTTTCTGTTCCGACATACTTTGCAAGGGCATCTAATCTCTTCGACAACATCCGGTTGTGAATAAGCGTAGTCAAGGAATTCTTCGACACCAGCCATAAATTTTTGTGTCACAAAACCATTCTCTCTATGAGGATACATCCAACTACGATCATCCGACATCCTGCATCATGTCATACAAATTGTACAATCAAGACAACTATAGCGTAAAAATCAATTTCAAATAATAAAAAAGAAAACCTAAAAACAAGATAAAATCTCAAAAAATTTGATATTCTTTTCAGCTATTGCTCTTGTTAAATATTTATTAGCATTTTAATTTACAGAACACATATATACAATGAAACTTCTTAATTTAAGTTCAATATTATTAGCACATCCTAAAAGTTACAAATTTTGAATTATTAGTTTATATGGGGACTGTTCTATCAATGAATAAATTAAATGAACATCTAGGACAACAAATAATGCTTTCCAGTCATTTTATTTGATCTAATGACCGAGTTCTACTTATTCAGTTAAACCCGTTACAAACTAATTTCTATATTTATTGATTAAACCCATTACAAACTCTATATATATACACACACACACAAAATTAATTTCATTACAAACTACTTTCTATATATTTTTCTTAAAAAAAGGTACTTTCCACATCCACTTGCAAAAATCTTAACTTTTAAATCCACATTCATTCTTCAGAAATTAGCTTGTGATTTTTGTTAAATGTTATGTTAAAGTTTTATTAATATTATTATTATTATTATTCAAATTATAAGCCCAAGTCATTTTCAAAGGTTTTGTTTTTTCATTACTATTACTGCCAATCTCAATGAATACATTGCATTAAAAGTTCAAGAAAATGCTTTTGCATAAATTCTAGTTCACCTCCAAACAATTTTTGCACTATATCAAATTACAATAATTTTTTGTTCTTACAATACATATACAATTTTTGTATCACAGTCATGTAATAATAGTTTATTTATATAATTTTAAACTTATATTTCTCCATTATTTCCACAATTACTATACAAGAATCATAACTATCATTACAGTAACAATAATTTCCAACTACTAGAGTAAAATTATACACTAACAAATTAAATAAATGAAATCTTTACTCTAAAAAATTTCATTCTAATCCAAAACTTCTCACATAACACAAGCATATTAACATTTAACAACTAATAAATTCCATCAATGAAACAAGAAATTTTTCAATAAATCTAGTTAATACACAAATTCTTACAATACTCAACACAAAAATTCTTTTGTCACCATAATAACTAATAAAAGAAAAATATATTTACCTCCAAATGTTAGAATCTTTATTGACTTGCTAGGATATATATGCAACACCAACAATTTTTTTCCTTGAAAAAATATGTGGAGTTTTGATGTGAGGAGAGGGAACGAAGTTATCAGAAAAAAATGAGAGGAGACTGCTGGAAATGATGGATGAGTTGTTGAGGTTTAAATGGTACATATTTCTAACGGAACTAAATATCCGTCACAAGTTCTGACGGAATGGAGAAATCCGTCGCTAGTTTCTAACGGAACGGGGATATCCATCGCAAGTTTCTGACGGAAAATGAGTTTCCGTCAGAAAATTTGACAACTGTAACGTTGACCGCTGATTGAAATTTAAGGTGAATTAATTTCAATCATGCCATGCAGTTGGGAGAAGTAATTGCGGTTACATTTCTGACGGAATAGGTCATCCCTCGGAAATCTTACAACGGAATTGGTAGTCGCCAGAACCTTTCTGACCGGATAGGTCATCCGTTGGAAAGGTTCCGACGGATGGATTGGTCCGTCAGAGATTTGCAACGGATTTTATGACCGTCTGCCTTGTGCATCACTATTTTCTGACCGTATTGTGTTTCCGTCGCAAGTTCTGACGGATTCATGTATCCGTCAGAAAGTTGTGACGGTTTTGTGACGGATTTTTCCTTCGTCAGAAGGTTTCTGACCGACTTCAAATTGGTCAGAAAATTTGTGACGGATTTCTAGTCTTGGTCGGTAATTTCTGACCGATTTTAGTTGGTTAGAAAATATTGGTAGCTATTGGCCTAGTTTTTAGTAGTCTTCATACCATTATTATATTTCGACTTGTAACTATTGAAACTATAAGTACTCATGAACGAATTGACTCACATGGATTGTAAAGCTATAACCGAAAATGTTTTTGTCCAACTTTTAGCAATTTAAATATATAATAACTTAATTTCAAGTTCAAGCTATTAAAATTTGACCCATTGTAACTGATGCAGAATTCAAATTTAAATCTAGCTAGCACAAAGCTTGTAGTATATTCTTTTGGGGTAATTACATAGATAACTACATTTACTATTGTATCATCAGAAAGTGCAATGACATCAATTTCCTATTGACTCCATAGAAATAGTTGAGAGAAATAAAAAAATGTGAAACTGATTTATGTACCATACATCAATTTGACAATTTTGACTATAGTATTTTCGTTCCCATGAGATTGTAGTGTAAAAGGTCACTACTGTGAGCATTCAAAAGTTTAAATACAATATTGTATTTTTTTTTAAAGTTTAAATACAATATACAATATTGGATTAATGTAGATAAAAAAGTACCACATTTATAAAACAAACTTTGTAAACTAATAAAATTATTTTCTTTATACAGCTCAAATTAAAGGGGGGAGAGGGGAAAAAAAAGATAATGATCATTCTGCTACTTATTCTCATTTGACAGGGTAAGTCTTTACCCAGAACCTATAGCCTTTAGAAAGCAAGCAAGGACTCAGAGTGGGAGAGGTAAATTGTGCACCATAATTCCTCTCACGGCTCGGCAACCAAATAACGACTACTTGAATTATATTCCTTCATTTTCCTTGAAGACTGTCATAACTGCATTACAAATTTCCTCCCCCATTAATCCTTGAGGTTTCTTAATAGTTCACCATCTTCATTAACGATTTCATACATAGTGGGACACGAAATCCAATTCAACAACAAAACATTCAAATTTCAACACTACTCACCGATATCTCCGATCCCATAATGATAACGAGAAGGTGACACCTTTGAAGGGGCCGTGCGCAGATGCATCTCCTTCAAGCCATAGGCGCATTTCGGCCAGAACTCGATTACCTGCTCCACACCTCCAGCGGGCAGTGGCCCCAGTGTCTGCCAGACCAAGATCTGCTAGACTGCCAACAAAACCGCCGTCGTCAACCGACAGCGAGAATGGGGAGAGAAGGCAGGGAGGAGTCCAGTAGATAGCTGGAAAGAGAACTCAAGAATTTGGACGAGAAAGATAGAGAGAGAGTTGTGCGAATTTGTTTTTGCCTGGGAGAGAGAAGCGTGCATATTTTGTTTGTATTTCCCAAGATCGAAAGCCTTAATGTATTTCCCAAGAGAAAAGAGTCTTCCTCTAAATGCTAATAAGACAAAAATAAGTAAACTGCAACCAAAACAAATAAATAAATAAATAAGAATAAAAAAATAAGGGCTGAGCTTGGGCGGGAAAATGGAAGTGAGACCCGCCCAAGCTCAACCGCTTTATATAGATTATTATATATATTTATATAGATGGCCTTAATAATTCAACCTTGTATCAGAGCTTCACTCATGTGAGAAATCATGTACCTCACAAATATCATTTTTGCAGTGACTTTTCCTGTTCCACTCCTGTGCTCATATCTATTCCTAAAATTCTACATTGTATCATGAGAGCCAGGTTTTGGTGGAAGACTTTTGCTACAAGGCGAGCTGTGTAGCGTTCAATCAAGCCATTGCACCTTCTTTTAATCCTGAAAACCCAGCGACAACCAACTGGATTTTGAGATTTTTTCCAAAGGAACAAGTGACCAGGTTTTATTTCGAAGCAAGGCGGAGTACTCAGCAGAAAGTGCATCACGAGCCAACGCTTGTTTAATGGTTGCAGGTTCAAAGGTTGGATTGGAACCAAGAAAGGCAGTAAGCCCATATTTAGGATTAGGTTTGTGGATACTGTTCTTCACTCTAGTTTTCATTAGGTGAACATTAGTTGGATGACCCAAAATCATCACCTGTTACCAACTCCATATCTGCTGCAAACCCAGAATACTCTCTTTGGGTCAGGCAAGATTAATTCTTTCTTAGTGCAAGCAGCTCCTTATCCCCAATCTTGATGCCTTTTGTTGCGCCGTCTAAAACATCAAAGGAAGTATGCGATGTTCTTGCAACCACATTTGCGAAACCATCGAGAGGTAGAATCATGCAACCAAAAGTTCAGCTCTCGGGTCTAACAAAAGGAGCTCTAAGCATTATTGAGTTTCTCAGTTGGTTAAAAGCCTGGCGGATGAACTACCCTTGATGATGCTTTAGTTCATCACGAAGATTTAAGAATCCAAATTCTTGAGGTTACCAGAGGAACACAACGAAATAAGTGCTGCAGTTCAAGCAAGGGATAGTCCTATACCATTTGATGAACTTCATGATACGCTCATAAATTTTGAGTCACATATTAAGCAAGATACCACCAATAAGCTCCAATCAACAATCAATGTCTTCTATACCACCAGAACAACCAACTCCAATAACTCACGCTAAAACACTTACTGGAATCAGACACCTTCTAGACAGTATTCAAACTGATCTTCAACACCTTATAGAGGATATTGTCAATTGTGCTAAAAAAACTGCCTTTCAGCAACAGAAAATTCCTTCGCTAAAGCCTGGATTTCCATCAGAAAAAGTTAGTACCGACAGAGAAATGGTTGTCGGAAACGGCTGGGTGAAGGTTGCGTCGCTAATGCTTTGCATTTGAAATTTCGTGTCCGTCGGAAAAAAAATAGAATGACACTTTTAATTATTCATAACATTTTTAAATTTAGAATAAATTTTATTTTCTATTATATTGGTTAAAATCTCTAATATAATTTTGAAAGTAACATTGTGCACATTAAGACATTTATTTGACGAATGGGGCATTGTAGGGGGGGTGAATTAAAAAAATATCTTCAAAAAGAATTTTAATTAACGATATCTATAAAGAAGGAAAATTTTCAATAATTACAAAGGAGAATTAAAAGTATATTTCCGATAGAAAGCATGCTGTCTGAAAATTAAGTCACAAAATTTCAACGATGCCGTCGAAAATTTCAGACAGAATGATAAAGACGTAGGAAATTTTCGACGGCTTCTTTTGTGGTCGGAAATTTCCGTCTACCTACTTGATGCTGCCCATTGAGAATTTCCGACGAATAACAAATTAATTCCGTCGGAATTTTCCAAGGGACTCTCTTTCCATCAGAAATTTCACAATTTCCTGCCCGTCACAGAAGTGCATCCTCCCAAAAAAAGTCGGTCGCTGATGGGCCAGTTATTAGTAGTGTAAGTTTGAATCTACGCGCCAGCCAATTAAATGAAATGTGCATATTAAAGATATGAGGGAGTACGTTACAAATACAATATAATACATAATATAAATTTGGCCCGATCTATTTAGTTTATATCTTTAAATCAATTGGTCGTAACAATTCAGCACTTAACAGTGTATACACAGGTTCTTATATAGAGTTATAATACAGGGTTAAAGAAATACAATTGCGTTATATATTTTTCATAATTTATTTTGCATTTGATTGTTTTGGTGTTTACTTGCTATGATATTAACTCTTTTATATAATGGGGAGATAGGGGAGGGATAGGTATTATTCGAACCCATGGACCTCCTACCTGAAACATGAATATCTAACCACTGCACCTCTCGTTTGAATCATAACGTGTTTAACTATTTATTTAGAATAAATATGCCAAAATTCAATAAAGATTGCGCATATGACATACTAGGAAAATTGGAACCAACTTCAAAAGACCAATCATTATGAAAGGCTGCTGTCATTTTTGCTGAGATGAATACTCCAACAATTGTATAATGCAATTCAAAATACGGTTAATTTCACAAATCGTCCTCAACCTTTAGGTTAAAAATTAGTTTCGTCCCCAATCTTTTTTAAGACACCTCACAGCCCTAACCTTTGATAAATACACACAAATCGTTCATATTTCTACTATTCCGTGAAATTTTTAACAAAATGACGATTATACCTTTAAATATTTTAATTTTTATTTAAAAAAAGGTTTTAAAATAATAAAAAACTAAAAAAACGACCCACCCCGCCCGCCCGCCCGCCCCCCCACCCCGCCCCACGTCCCTCTTCCCTCAGGTAATTCTGACCGCCGGAATAGACCGTTCTGGCGGCCAAAAAGGAAGGGAGGGCAACCCATTTAGCAGTAAAAATGCTGCCATAAATGGCAGCGAAATCGCTGCCATTTCCGGCAGCGTTGGTGCTGCCAGAAAGTGAGGGATGAATCCCCCCATTTCGCTGTCACTTCTGACAGTGAATTGGGAGGATTCACCCCCCATTTGTGAGTGTAAATGCTGCCAGAAATGGCAACGAAATCACTGTCATTTCCGGCAGCATTGGTGCTGCCAGAAAACGGCAGCATTTCTGGAAGCACAAATGGGGGTGAATCCCCCCATTTCACTGCTGGTAGCGAAATGAGGGAGAGTTACCCCAATTTGTGAGTGTAAATCTGCCAGAATGGTAGCCCAAATGGAGGGATTCACCCCTCCCCCAAAATTTGGCAGCGATAATGCTGCCGGAAATGGCAGCGAAATCACTCTCTGAAAATGCTATCGCTTTCTGGCAGCACAAATAGAGGGTGAATCTCCCATTTCGTTGGAAGCGAAATAGGGGGGGACTTATCCCCATTTGTGCGCGTAAATGCTGCCAGTGAATCCCCTCCAATTTTGCTGCCATTCCCCGTAGCAAAATTTGGAGGGGGGAGGGGATTCACCCCCTTTTTGGCCGGCCGCCGGAATTGCCAGAGGGGAGAGGAACTTGGGGTGGGGTACAGGTGGGGATTGGGTGGGTTGGTTTTTTAGTTCTTTATTATTTTTAGACATTTTTTCTAAAAAAAATTAAATTATTTAAGGGTATAATCGTTATTTTGTTAAAAATTTCATGGAACAGTATAAATAAGGACAATTTGTATGCATTTATCAAAGGTTGGGGATTGTGGGGTATCTTAAAAAAGGTTGGGGATGAAACCGATTCTTAACATATAGGTTGGGAACGATTTGTGAAATTAACCCTTCAAAATATGCATGGAATAAAAATTTACATATCCAGTTGATAATGGATACATATATTAATTCATTGCTTCTGTAAAATTTCTTATCGGTATAAAAGAGATGGCGAGGGAAAAAACTTCAGTGCTCCAGGAGCACTGAGCACTCAGTGCTATTAAGCAATTAAGAACTAATATATTGGTGTTGGGACTTAAATTAAATAACAAATTGGGACCCCGAAACCCACGTGTGAGTTCTTGATGGTATAGAGCACTAAGTACGATACACCTAGAGCACTGAAGGTTTTTTCGACGGTAAGTATGTACAAATAAGAAATGGAATGCGTAACATAACTATGGGTGGATTCAGAATAAATTGATTAGGGGGACTTAACAAAAATTCAAAAAAAAAAAAAAATGACAGGCTTTTAAGGTCACTTAACTTAAAAGTTTAAACTGAGAGATTGAGCCAACTTTATATCATTATATTATATTATATCTTTAACACGCATGATTTTTTTTTTTAAATCAAAGCTAACATATGAATATATTTCTTTTAATTAGGCCGCAAGAGGATTCAAACTCAGGACCTTTGCCTGCTCTGATACCATGTTGAACTGGTAAGGTCACTAAATCTAAAAGTTTAAACTGATAGATCATGGAAATTTTATATTATTTCTGTGAATACGGTGGTTATTTAGACTTCAATCAGGATGTATCCTACCTAGCTACTTAGTAGTTATTCTGGTGTAAAGGTAATACGATCTACATATGTCTAGCTCGAGTATGTATGCGGAAATTAAAAACACCAGAATTATTGACACAAAAACCCAACTGGGAAAACTGCAGACACCCTTGCCACGGAACAAACAATCCACTAACACAGATAAGAGTTTAGTAGAGCTTGAGAGACTTAGTGATATCGCAATATACACTAAACATTCAAAAGGAAAAACTTATAAAAGAAACTCCATTCTTTACGCCTTTTGACATGTGTCAACGTACGCTGATCTTGTCCTCTCGCTATTGCGCTCACACGGGAATATACATCAAGCCTCCTAGAATCGATCTGGACTCATCGTAGGAAATGAGACCTCCTAATCCTCTTCAATCTTGTGTGGATCATCCTTCGTACATGTATGATCTCTAATCAATGTACTATGTAGGGTTTTGCCACACAAACATGGTTAAGACATTGAAGTCCGAATGCAAGAATGAATCTCGCGGGTTTTATGGCAGTGTGTTTGTTCCCCTTGCTGTCGAGCTCTTGAAAATATTGCAAGAATAATTTTGCTCAACTTGTGATCCTCATTTTTTGCATCTACGTAAAAGAGCTTAAATAGGATAGGACTTTAAATTCTTGTGTAAGTCAAGAATTAAAGTTACCAAATCCAAGTAGAACAAAAATAAGGCAAGTTAGAAATTCTATTAAAACTTGATATGCTAGTATTTCAACCTAATCAAATAATGTAACTTCAATTCAACTAGGATTAGGAAGCTTTTAAACATAACATGTAACCGAAATTTCTTCTTCTTCGCGAAAGATACACATGCCCCAACCTTTCTTTCGGTCAAAGAACCACAATTTGCATGCTCACGAAAATATAACACATTAAACAATTCATACACAATAAGTCACAAATATTTTGACACATAGTAAAAATTAGAATGCCAATTTACAAAAGATTTTGTACTGACAATCTTTCCCATTTGCTTTCTAATTTTTCAAAATAAAGTAGCAGCTCAAAGTGTCAAAAATTTCCTAAAGGTTTTAAAGCATGTAAACAATTAAAACTCCCCCTTAGTATGAAAAAATCCCGCTAAGATATATCAGCGCAAAATCATAACATGTGTCAAAGCAAACAAATCATGCTAGATATATCCTGTCATGCTACTCAGTCTACTCCCCCTTTTGACAAAAGAGAAAAGCCAAATGTATCCTACAGCAAATGTCAGTAATAGTAGATCTAAAAGGTATAAAACCCATATAAGAGCTCCAAACATACTTCCTGCACCAAAATGTAGTAGCAAACAAAGGGAATTTAAAACCATGTAATCCAAAACATGAAAACATAAAAATGTAAAACATAAAGACAGAAACTTAAATGATTATTTCAAAAAGATAGAAATGCTTTTGAGATTTTTTGTTGTCTCCATCATTCCTTCAGTTTTTTTCTTTTCTTTTGGTAGGCTTCAAGCTTTAATCATCTTTCTTGGACTTCTTGGGTTTCTTTTTCTACTTCTCCTGGTTTTCATCTTTTTCAGCTGTTCTCTTCTTATTTTTCTTTGGGGTTGCTATCTTGGATATATTTGGCTTGGGGTCTGCTATTACTAGATCTGCTGTATCCTGCTTCTAGCTTGCTGGTGCTTAATGGTCTACTGATCTTAGATATGCCCTCAGAAAGACTGCAATGTCTTCATCTTTATAAGATCAAAAGTTTGTCCATTCAAAAGCAAACAATGAACCATCAAACTACTCAAAGGATTAAAAGCAGTTAAAAATTCAAAATGTGAATGCTGGAAAGTAGTGAATCATTTCATGAATTCTGAAAGTTCAGCTTCCAGCTTGGATATATGCTGCTGAAGTTCCCCTGTGTTTTGTTCTGCATATGCTATGCAGGTTTGAACATTTTAGCACAATGATCCCTTCTAAGCATAGCAATAGGCTATGACCAAATGTCCTCTAACATTTCCTCAACTCCCTAATCCTTCAAATATTCAGAAATAATCCATGGGAGGGGAAGTTTGTAGGTTTTGGAATGCTTAGGTCCACTGCCAGATATACATCTTTTTATCACATCATACACATGCTACCCCTAATTAATTGGTTTCTTAGTCCCCGGCTGATAAAGAATAAGTGCTTTTAGTCTGTTTATTTTTGTCTTGTGCATGAGTGGATCCAGATTAGTCATTACAAATTTGTGTAGCAACTTATATCTCAAAGACATCTGTTCTACCCTAAAATCAGATTTCCTAGCTGGCCAGTTTGATCCAATTAACTCCCGGGCTATCTCATTGTTGGATATATTCTGCTCAGTGTGTTCAGAAATATTAAACTGCCTAGCCCCTATCCAGCTTCGCAGACTATCTGGAGTAAACCTGACAATTCTCCCTCTCGCATAGATCTTAGGTGTAAAAAATACTTAGAATCACCAAGGTTTTTAGGAATATTAGCCAAGAATTTTCTTACTAATGTCTCATTATCTCTTGTCTCTGTAGTCAAATAATTTCTCAATTTTGAAAAATTTCACCAACTTTCCTAGACCAAACTCCTTAAAATCAAAAAACATAATACGCCTCTCATATTGAAAATTTTCTGAAAATGACATACTTTTTAAAAAGCTTAGTAGTTCTAGAATCATGAAGAGCAAAAATTAAAAGGAACGAAAGAATCTCGCGCTCTTTGAATTTCAGTGCGCTTGAAGTCATTTGGGTCATCAGGATTAGGGATGGCAAAAATACCCCAAAACCTAAACCCGACGGAAACCTCAAATGGGGCGGGGACGGGGCACAAATCTATGCCCCAAATCTGAAACGGGGCGGGGACGGGTTTGGGGTGCCCCGACCCGACTTGCCCCGAAACCCGAACCTTTTAAGTTAATTAAAAAAAATTTATTAGTGTAAAAGTTTATTCGAACCATCAACCTCTGTCAATTTGCTCCCAATCTTTTACCACATGTACTGCCACTTGACTTGTGTCTTATTGTGAATTCTAATATGTTAAAACAAAGTTGAATTAAAAAAAGAGGGAAGGAAGGAATATCAGATCTTGATATTTAGCCAAGAGAAATCAGACATTCACAAAAACCCTAATCTCATATTTTCATTTACTCTCTATCCCTCCCAAGTCACAGCGGCGGTGCCCTCCTCCCAACGGTCTCTTCCGTCGATCAGAACTCTAGCCACCACTTCTTCTCACCAATGCCGACAAACCTCTTTCCAAGTCGTACTTTATATGGTTTGAGTGGTTTATTGGAGATATAGTTCACAGTGCATTGCGAGAGAAATACTTTGATGATAGACAGCAGATGCCTTGAGAGAAAAATTGGAGCTTTCTTCTCAATTGCTTGTGGGATTGGGTCCGGTTATAGCCACCATTTGCTTAACAGCTTGATTTGATACTTCTTTTGCCTAACTTATCTTGAATTGATTTTATTTATTTTGGATTTTAATGTTTGTTGCCATTAGGATTAGTATTTAGTAGCTCATTGTGTAGGGACACTGTATGAGCTTTACGGAAGTTTGGTGTTGGAAAGATGGGCTCTTGCTGCTACTATTTATTATTTTGTTTTGGTGATTTACTGATTTTGCAAGGGATCTATGATTATAAGTTATCAGGTGCCTTTTCTTTGGTTGAGATTTTCACTTACAAAAACTTAAATTGCTGAACGCCTCTGGTTTTCTTGAATGCCATTTTTTTTTTTGGAATTAACTATCAGGTCAAATATGTATAAGCTTTTGTTGCTGAACTGCGGCTGCCTCAATTATCTTGCTATATTAGGTTTTTGAATGTGTGTCTTTTAGTATTTTACAGCTTAAAAAAAAAATTTCGGGGCGGTTATCAGAATTTTTCCTATCCCCGACCCGCCCTGACCTGACCTGGTCCCAACCCCGACCCCGACCCGCCCCAATTCAATCAGGGATCGGGGCGGGGTAAAAAAAATTGGGGCGGGAACGGGGAAAGCGAAACCCGACCCCGACCCCGACCCCGACCCCGACCTGCCCAGTTGCCATCCCTAATCAGGATGTGTTCTGACCTCGTCTGATCCTTCTGGTGAGGAATCTTCCCTAGATACATCCTGGTCTGGTAAGTCTGTTTCATCATCTGATTCTGATTCAGAATAAGTGCTCTTCTTTAGACTCCCAATCTTTACCCCGATTGGTCTCTGTCTAGTTGGAATTTTTCTGACTGTTGCCTCAACTTTCTGTTTCCCCTTTTTGATGTCTTCTCTTTTCTATTTTTCTTTCTCTGAAAATTTCTCAACCTCTTCATCAGTAGAAAATCCCTCAAAATTTTCTTCTTTTTTTTTCTTCAGCCTCATACTCACTTTCGGATTTCTAATTCAACTTGTTGGATTTCTGCTCTCTGTCAGGAGCAGATGTATCCTCCTCGGATCCTTTTGACTCTGACTTGTCAGACTTTTCTCTATTAGATTCTTCCTCTACAGAATGCAAGAAGATGAATGCTGTTCTGCCATCTCCTTCACTAGAGATTGATGATGTTCTTCCTCAACAATTGGTCGTTGTTCCTGATCTATGTTCTTTTGCTTTTGATTTTCCCAAAAATCGTTAGGTTTTGAATGATCCCTAGCGATTGATTGCAAAATCTCTTGAAGATTTGGGGCTTCTTGAAGAATTTTACCTTGTTTAACATTATGTACTGGAATTTATGGTAAAATCGCAGGCTGTTCAACTTTGGGTACTGGTGGTTCCTGTTCGACAACCGGCTGCAATAGTGGAATTGTATTTTCTGGCGGTTGTGGCTGATTCTCTTCTATAGACGGGTTTTGGGCTTCCACTTTGAACAAAACCACAGCCTAAAGAAGATCAACTCTGTAAGGAACTTCCACTGCTAGTTTTTCTGGTAAGGGCACTGGTGTTGGATTAACAGATTCTGCTTGTGGAATCTCCTCCTATGGTTGCGCAGGAGGATAGAATTCATCATGATTCACCGTCGTTTGAGAAGATTGCGACGGACCTTCATCTGCTTTTGTGCTTTGAGTAGTACAACTGCCGCGACCACCACATCCTCGTTTCCTCCTGTCTCTTGCACCTGTTCCAACAGTTGTTCTCTTTCCGACGATGATTCTCCGTGATAGATTTTTGACAAGAAACACAAGAATTCTCGAAAAATTATGGAGAATTAGAGAGCAGTTTGTTTTATGAATAGAATTTTTCAGTTATGGTTAAGAAAAAGAGGGAATGTTATGAAAATAAAAGGGAAAATAAAAAGTCTCTGATGTTGATTTTCAAAATATGCCCGTTAGAGATTTAAAAAATTGTACGAGTTTACCTGTAATTGCCACAAATAGAAGTTCAGCCAGATGTATGCTTCTTGACCCATCAACTAAAGTACGAGATGCATCTGGGCTAGACTCATATAGGCAAACATATGCAAATGTAATAAACCAACATTGATTTAATTAACAGTACTGAATACTTCCCAAAATACCTTTTGAAGTACACACTATGAAGTATTCAATCAACAGAACTGTTCTCAATGGAAGGAATTTATTTTCTGAAGGGAATTTCTTTTGAATTTATCTTTTTATGGTCAATCCTGACTCTACTTTGCACCTTGTAGGACCTGACTTATTAAGACTTATGAGTGATGTACGAGAAGACCGATCATCATCTGAACAACTCTTATAAAAAGAATACAACTTTTAAGTCCTCGGCCTGCTCGACTTTTTCTATAATTTTGAGCATTGTCTTTTGAGGATATAGGTAGTTGTGTGCACTTAAAGATTTGGTTGACTGATAGTTTTTGCCCTTACAAACTCTGCTCCTTAGACATTATCGGTCGTATGTTGTGCCGAAGAGTGTAGATGCTGACCATAGGTCTACAATAAAATTATGACTCAATTAGAATACCTCTTATAGTGCAAAGCAAGCAGGACGTATTCTATCCTTTTTATGCAGTTTATCTTTATGGAATTAGGAGAACAAGTTTTGACTGATCTTTTCAGGATGCGTCCTCCTCTGGGCATCTTAGTAATATCTTGCACAGATATAAAGTGATTAATATGATCATGAGTTACACGCAAATCACACAACCATATGAAAAATGCAAGTAACAAAAACTTTCTGTTTTTCTGAGATTTTCTCATTTTTCACCATTTTTTCTATACAATGCAATGCAATTTTCTTTTCATGATGTTGAGCCTATTTAGACTGTATGCAAGTGTCAATCTATTTTCTTAAGCCTTCAAATCTAAATGCATCCAATGTTTTAGTAAACAAATCTGCAAGCTATTCTGTCTGAACATACTCCAAGGCAATCACTTTCTGTTCAACCAACTTTCTGATAAAATGATGTCTTATATCAATATGCTTAGTCCTAGAGTGTTGAAGTAGATTTTTGGAAATGTTTATAGCACTTGTGTTACCACATAAAAGCAAAGTGGCATGCTCTTGTGAAATTCCATAGTTCTCCAACATTTGTTTCATCCAAAGAAGTTGTGTGCAACAACTCTTGGCAGCTATGTATTCTGCTTCTACTGTGGAGAGTGAAATAGAATTTTTCTTTTTGCTCATCTAGGCAACCAGGTTGTTCTCCATATAGAAACATCCTCCTGAAGTACTCTTCCTATCATCAACATTCCCAGTCCAATCTGTATCTGAGTATCCAACAAGATTAGCATTGGTATCCTTAGAAAATCATATGCTATATTCTGTTGTTTCACTAATATATTTGATAATCCTTTTAACCACAGCCAGATGTGTCTTTCTCGGCTTTGATTAATATTTTGCACACACACCTATGGTGAAAGATATGTCTGGCATACTTGCTGTTAGATAGAATAAACTCCAATTATGCTACGATAAAGAGTAGAATCAATTGCCTTAGCTTGATCATCCTTTGACAAGCTCTCATCGGTTTAGAATCTTCCAAGCCAAACTTCTTTACCAGATTTCTAGTATACTTTGTCTGAGAGATAAAGATGCCAGATATGTCCTACTTCACCTGTAATCCTAGAAAGAATGTAAGTTTACCTACCATACCCATCTCAAATTCTGTCTGTATTATCTTGACAAACTCCTTTGTCTTGGCTTCTGAAGTGGATCCAAATATAATATCATCCACATAAATTTGAGCAACAATGATTCCTTTCTTTAATAGCTTGATAAATAAGGTCTTGTCAGTACCTCCTCCGTTGTAGCCTTGTTGAAGAAGAAAGGTGGTGAGTCTTTCATACTAAGCTCTGGGAGCTTGTTTTAAGCAATATAAAGCTTTCCTGTACACATGTTCAGGATATTGTGGATCAGTGAATCCTGGTGGTTACTCAATATATGCTTCCTTATTTAGAACGCCATTCAGAAATGCACTCTTCACATCCACCTGATATAGCTTGAAATCCACATGACATGCTACTGCAAGTAGTAATCTGATTGATTTAAGTCTGACTACTGGTGCAAATGTCTCATCAAAATCTACACCTTCCATCTGGGTATAGCTTTGAGCAACAAGTCTTATTTTGTTCTTTATCATTTTGCCTTGCTCATCTGACTTATTTTTCAAAACCCACTTTGTTCCAATCACATTGCCATCAGAAGGTCTTGGCACTAGTTCCTCAACGTGATTCATTTCAAACTGATTGAATTCCTCTTGCATTGCTTGAACCCAGCTATCATTTTGTAAAGCTTCCTTCACATTTTTAGATTCAACTGTTGAAATATAGCAGATGTGACTAGATTCTTGTTGAAATTTTCTTCTGGTCACCATCCCTTCTTTTCTGGATAGGATGTTGTCAACTGGATCTGTCTTCTGGATTCTGGTAGATGGTCATCTAAGTTCTGGTTCTGATTCAGGTTCTGATTCAGATTCAGATTCTGTAGCTTGTTCATTTTGACTTCGGCGGGACGTATCTCACTCAGGATTTACCTATCTTGATGCAGTTGTCTGAGGTAGGATATGTTCTGACTCAGTTTTATCAGTCTGATTATGTACTGTGATGACTTCTAGATTTTCAATTTCAGGTTCCTGTGAATAAACAGAGTAGTTAGTAGTATCATCAACTTTAATATTTACATACTCAACAATATTCTGAGTTCTCATATTATAAATTTTATAAGCCCTAGAATTCTCAGAATATCCAACAAAGACTCCTTCATCATATTTGGCAACAAATTTACCCAGGTGATTTTTATCATTTAAGATATAGCATTTACTACAAAAAATATGAAAATAACTCAGCCTAGTTTTTCTGCCTTTTCAAATTTCATATGGAGTCTGATTAGTTTCAAGTCTAAGTGTCACTCTGTTAATGATGTAACATACAGTGTTGATTGCTTCATCCCATATAACTTAGCAGGTAATTTCTTGCTATTAAGCATAACTCTGGCCATTTCCTGCAAGTTTCTATTTTTCCTTTTAGCTACACAATTTTGTTAAGGGGTTCTAGGTACAGAGAATTCATGCATGACACCATATTTTTCATAGAAATAAAAAAAATAAGAATTATCAAACTCTTTGCCATGATCACTTTTGATTCTTTTCAATATAACATCTTCATCAGATTTTTCATTTGAAAACTTCTGAAACAAAAAAAAAAATTTGTCAAATGTATGAGACTTTTCTCTAATAAAATCAACCAAAATATATCTAGAAAAATCATCAACACAGACATATGTGTACCTCTTACCACCAATATTTTCAGTTCGGATGGGACCTATAAGATCAATGTGTATGAGTTCAAGTACATTGGATATAGATAAGTGATAAATCTTTGTGTGAATTCCTTGTTTGCTTACCTTTTTGGCATGATTTACATATGCTTTCAAGAATGGTTTTCAATTATAGAATATCTCTTATAGCTCTACCTTTGGTAAATCTGAGTAGACTTTGATAGTTCATATGACCCAATCTCTTGTGTCAAAGTTCTGCGGGGTTAGTGCTAGCAATTTTGCAAGTAAGTTTTGGATTCAATACATAAAATTTATCACTAGACCTAACACCTTTGAGTAAAGTTTGTCCAAGTAAGTTTGACTCAGGGTCAAAATAAAAAACTTTACATTCAGTTTTGGAAAAACAGCACTTTAAGATTATCATCACACAATTAACCAACACTCAAAAGATTTACTTTTAGTCCAAATACACATAGAACAACTTTTAGAGTGGGTAATCATTCAATGTTGATATGTCTAGATCCTTCAATATGACCTTGAAGTCCATCACCAAATGTAGCTATACATGTTTCACATATTTGAAAGTTGGTTAACAGATTCAAGTCATCTGTCATATGTCTAGAGCATCTACTATCAAAATATCAAGTGTTAGGGATTAAAGCACTTAAAGAAAGTTTCACAGTATAACTCTTGTACTCACCCTTTTTCACCCAAACCTGTTTTACCTTACTTATTGCTTCAGGTATTTTGACTTTATGTGTGTTGATCAAGTTAATGTATTTTTGACAAGTAAAAACATCATCACCAAATTCACTACAAAAGCTACAATTTACCTATCTGGCCTCACCATACATATTGGAGTTCTGAATTGGTCTGACAGCAACATGTTGTTTCCTGGTATTCTATTGTTGGTGCTTTGGTGGACTGTTATTTTGGACTGTTAAGCTTGAAGAGGATCCAGACGTATCCAACTTAGGTCTAGAATTCTTTTTTTTTTCCTGTAGGTTCTTTTTGGAAGTTTTCCCTTGATTTTTTCACGAAAATTGTCTGCTAGACATCTTTTCCTTTTCCTTTATATCCTAGTCTAGATGCCTCCCCTGAATGTCTTCCATACTTCAGGACTACATTCAACCTTGTAGCTCCAATTGTCAACTGTTTTATCCTTTCATTGGCATGCTCCAGATCAGTTTTTAGTTAATTGATCTGCTCATCTTTTTGATCAATGGATTTGTGTAGATCTCTCTTTTCATCATCGAAAAACTTCATCATGGCTTGAAGCATGTCAGATTTACCTTGTTCTACAATAAGTTAACTCTGTAGTATTGCACAGTGTGGGCATGATTTATCCTCGCTAGAAGATGATTTTGCAGTGTTAGCAGTGAGGTAGTTCGTAGAATCGGACTGAGGCTGGATATGTGCTATCAAAATAGTACTATGTTCTTCTGATGATGTTTCTGATCCTGAGCTAGACATGTCCTCCTCGTTTTCACTCCTGGTAACTTTTATTCCCTTTTTACCTTTCTTTTTCTGGGTATTTGCACATTTTGCTGCTATATAGCCGTAACCTTCACATTCATTACATCTGATTCTGCTAGTAGATTGTGGTTTGGAAAAGGTGTTACCTTTGGATCTCCTGTAGCTTATCTTCTTCTGTTGATATGGTTGTTGCTCACCATCTTGATTCTGATTTTGTTTTTGATATGTTCTTTGAGGTTTGTACTGATTTTTGAATCTCCCACATCTTTACTGTTTGTTCTTCAAGAATCTTTTAAATTGCTTGGTGAGGAGTGCCATGTTATCCTCATTATCGGTATCTTCCTCCAACTCAGAATATTCAACCTTTGGTCAAATTCAAGAGTAAGCATGTAGAGCCTTGAGGACTTGACTGCAGTTGTTCCTTCATTAGCAACTTGAAGAGTATCCTAAGCTTCCTTAGCAGTCCTACAATTAGTAACAAGCTTAAACTGACTTTGATCTATAAAGGAAAAAATAGCATTTAAAGCTTTAGAATTCTATCCACATGTAATTTTTTTTAGCAGTAAATTGAGCATCGGGCTTAACAGTAACAGTACCATCTGCAGCAGTGACAATGGGTGCTATGTAACCAATATGAATAGGAGTCCAAGCCTTATTATCAATAGACTAAATATAAATTTGCATGCGAATTTTCCAATAAGCATAATTAGATTCGTCTAGAATAGGTGATTTAACAGAAGATGTATCCATATCTAAATGAACCTGATCTAACTAATAACTTAAGTGAACCCGCTCTGATACCAACTATGAATACAGTGGTTATCTAGATTTTAATCAAGATGTATCCTGCCTAAATACTTAACAGTTAGTCTGGTGTAAAGATATGTTTAACTCGAGTACGTATGCGGAAATTAAAAATACCAGAATTGTTGACACAGAAACCCAACTAGGAAAACTACGGGCACCCTTGCCACATGACAAACAATCCACTAACAAAGATAATAGTTTAGTACAGTTTGAGAGACTTAGTGATATCGCAATATACACTAAACATTCAAAAGGAAAAACTTAGAAAAGAAACTCTCTTCTTTACGCCTTTTGACATATGTCAACGTGCGCTGCTCTTCTCCTCTCGCTATTGCGCTCACACGGGAATATACATCAAGCCTCCTAGAATCCATCTGGACTCATTGTGGGAAACAAGACCTCCTACTCCTCTTCAATCTTGTGTGGATCGTCCCTCGCACATGTGTGATCTCCAATCAATGCACTATATAGGATTTTGCCAAGCAAACACGGTTAAGACATTGAAGTCCAAATGCAAGAATGAGTCTCGCGCGTTTTATGGCAGTGTGTTTATTCTCCTTGCAGTCGAGCTCTTGAAAATATTGCAAGAATACTTTTGCTCAACTCGTGATCCTCCTTCTTTGCATCGACCTACAAGAGATTAAATCGGATAGGACTTTGAATTCTTATGCAAAAAAAGAATTAAAGTTAACAAATCTAAGTAGAACAAGAATAAGGCAAGTTAGAATTCTTATATACCATAAATATGAAACTTACCTAATTCTATTAAGACTTGACATGTTAGTATTTCAACCTAATCAAATAAGATAACTTCAATTCAACTAGGATTAGGAAACTTTTAAAGATAGCATGTAACCGAAATTTCTTCTTCTTCAAGAATGGTAAACGTGCCCCAACTTTTCTTTCGGTCAAAGAAACCACAATTTGCATGCTCACAAAAATATAACACGTTAAACAAGTCATGCAAAATAAGTCACAAATATTTTGACACACAGTAAAAATTAGGAATGTCAATTTACAAAAGATTTTGTACTAACAATTTCTAAGATTATATCTTTAACAGTAAGAAACAAAAGAAAGACGAAATTTGGAACATAATAATTGTTAGCTTTGATTTGTATATATATCTGGCACGACAATTAAGTTTAATAAAGAGATGAAATTAAGAAAAGATAAAAGTAGAAAACAAATTAAAATAAAAATAATTTTATAAGTTTTTATAATGCTTGACTATTTCAGGTAGGTTTGTCATAAAATTTTGTAATTTGTATGCTTGAATTCTCGTACAAACGCACATGAGAGAATACTAATAAAAATAAAAAGTGGTTAAGTCATGACTTGTTCCTCAGATTATATAAAAGATAATGGACAAGTTTCATTTGATATTTTATTTAAGATACAAGTTAGTTGGAGTAAAATATTTGAAATAGTATATAGCCCATGGTTTTACATTTTTTTTCCCTTTTTTCAAAATATGTGTCCTAGCTCTAGCCTAAAATTTTTCAAATTAATGATATCATGAACAAGATACAATAACAGAAATATAGGTTAAAAATAAGTTGAATGAGATAAAAGTTCTCTTCATTTGACAACTAGTGCACTTGAAATGATTGTTACTATAAATTGAAAATCCATCTAAAAAAATCCAATAAAATAGAAATTAATTGACAAATAAATAAAAATTCCTTTTCCCCTAAATCTGGTGGACGGCCCAAGGTCAAAATCCACCCTTACGTCCCGATTTCCAAACCATCATTGAGTGTTAAAAAGAATAATTAATGACATGCTAAATCACTAATACCAACAATACACATGACATTATGTGATTAGTTAAGTTAGGCGGCTCACATATACTTACCTTTTAGGCGGCTCACATGTACTTACCTTTAACTCGACTTATTATTTAACATTACATATGACAGGTGTTAATTTGGCATTAGTGGTGCTCTGCGATGACTTAAGCCGAAACTAATTTATGAAAGCTTTTAAAACACATAATGAAGAGAAATTAATTTCATAAATAACTTGGATAAATATTCAACATAATAATAACTTCAGTTTATCTTAGCAAAGTATAATTAAAAATAAAAGCCAAAACTTAAAACTCATAATAAACGTCAAACGTGGAAAAACTAAGGCATTTTGGCCACAAATTATTTCATAATTTGGCGTCACTTGTATAGCTTGATCATGTTCGAATATCTCCCTCAGTCCTCACGTCTGGCGCCATCTAAATTATTTGAAAAGTGTTAAATATTGGGATGCGTATAACAAATTATACACAGTGGGATTACCATAATCTATTCATAATCATTACTAAATATGTAAAAATATTAAAGAACCTCTTACCAGACATGAGAATTATCACAATCTTTAAAATGATAAATTATATAGCGCTACAAAACCAAGGTATAATTAAATATGACGTCAATTTTCCTCCAAAAGGGCCATGAAAATAGTAATTGAAACTGTAATAACCAGAGATAAAGATAACGATAATGGAAAGAAATTAGCACAGAGTAATCCCATTTTAAATTCTTGGTAAAAGCTTCAAATGAAAAATTAATTCGTTGCAAGCAAAATTTTCGACAAAAGCCCTTGGTTCTAATGATAAAGGGGAACATAGGGCAGGGGAAGGGAAATTCGGAAAGAGAATGTGTCATTCGAACTCGAGACCTCTAGTTTAAAATGCAAGTATCTTAACTACTGGAATATAATTCAAACCACAAGAGTATGTCTATCTGAATCATCATCATGATAAAACTTTGTGAATAGTCCAAGTCTTGAAGGAATCTAGGTTCGTTGATCATAGTTAATTAACGAATATATATATATATATATATCTATAAACATTAATTAATAAGTCTTAACAAAGTACAATCCAACTGCTACTTAAGCCATGATCAATATTAAAATAATAAAATTCCATCCCATAAAAATTAATTATTCAACTCGTCTAAATAACTATCACTTTTGCCGCGTAATCCCCAAAATTTTTTCCAATAGTTTTAATTTTGTCATTAGAATTATCAAAAAGCTTCGGGGTGCTGCAAAACGTAATTGACATTTGTTTATAAATTTAATTTTTGACCTGTATATTTAGATTCAGGATACTTACTTTGTTGACAAGTAATTTAACAATCTGGTTGCATCGAAGTTCTCGTTTGACATAACGTACCATGGGATTTTGGCCTTTCCATGTTGTTTAGGCTTTGAAATTCAGCAATTTCTTTCTGTTTTTGTTTATTTATATTTTCAAAATAATTTTTTCGGTAATATATTAAAAAAAGACTGAACATTAGACCAAATATTTATTATTTTGAAGATCCCTAATCTTTATTCTTGTAACATTTATACCACTGACATTTAACTTGCATTTTTTTCACCAAACTTTCACTAATGATCTTATTCCAAAAGAAGATTGAGAGGATGGTTTCCATTAAAGAAATTTCTTGTCTACTTTAAAATCATATAAGAAAACACTTACATATGCTTGTTTTTTTTTTCTTTTTTTTTATACTTCTAAATAATTCTATTTGGATAAAGAAAGAGACAAAAAGTTTTACAAAAATGACGTGTGCCCCACGGGATTATCATTAATGTAAAGGTGGTGTGGTGTGTAGAAAAAAAATATTGTCATGTGTCACTTTTATTAAAATTTTGTACCACTTTTTGTTCAAGTAGCACAAAAAAAGAAGGGGGGAGGGGGGAATTTTAGAACGAAATTGTCATCCATGGCTTCAAGATGTGATAATAATTAATTAATAAAAAAGGTTAAGAGTAATAACATGACCAGAAAAAAGGGTAATAAGATAAATGTAAAAATTTGTGAAGATAAAAGAAATTATCACCAGAATGGTATCATTTGTTGGGAAATTCGACCTGAATATAATTTCGGATCAATCAAGATCTTTGTAATCGTATGAGAAATATTAAGTAAACAAGATAAATAAGAAAAAATGAGACAAGATTTACGTGGAAAACTCAAAAACTGGAGAAAAACCACGGGCCGTCAGAGATATTCCACTATATGAAAATTATTATAATAATATAGAATCTCACATCCAAAATCTGATTACAATCCCAACAACACTCACTAGGCTTTACCACGCTTGACCAACCTTCTTTTTGATAAACCTAAAAAAAAACCCTCAAATGCTAGGCCTAGAATTTTCCTCATTTTGGTGTTTAAAATTTCAATCGGAATTGTAATACACAAATGATCAAAATGGTCACATATGTATAGATTTGTGCATGGCGGTTTGGCACCCAAGAATCTTGGTCAAGTTTCAAACTTGAATCCAATTCCATTTTTGCCTCTTGTAATCCAGCTAGTGCTTGCACGATTCAACCATAATACAACTAATTAGTTTGACAACTTTCTTCTCAAATGTTCTCGCCGCCATGCTCATCAAGTAATCCAATTGGCAAATCCATAATCAAAGCAAGTTCAAGTTCCCTTTATCCATTAAGCTATGCAAATCCAAGTTGAATTCTTTATGAACATTATTTCACTTTAGTCAATACGCAACATGATTAGCACATAAACTTTCACAAAATAACGATTCAAGATTTAACAATCTGATTTGTAGATATATATATATATATAAGTAGTTGAGAAACATGAAGCAGAACAAAGAAGAATGCTCTAGCCTCTAAGACATCTTCATCTGATTTCATTAAGTGTGAAAATGAGCTAATTACATCTGCTTTAAACAAAGAGATAACATACAGACTCAAGAACAAAATATCAGCAAGTAACTCACCTAACACCACGGACTGAAATGTAAAATCATAAAAGTACAAGTACTAAAGTAAACAACGTTAAATCAGAAAATAATCATCTTAAGAAACTATGAAGTTTGTTGCTAATCTCTAACTCTTTCATAGATTAAACTTTCCTCTTTTGTTTGTGTGTGTGTGTGTGTGTGTTTCTTTACCTTTTTTTTTTTTTTTTTTCTTTTCAAGATTTTTATCTGATGATGGTATAGTTTTGATTAAAGTACATCAAAGTTAATCTTGACACTTTCTTCCTCCTCAGAGGTCAAGAAACTTTTTAGATATTGAGATAAGATGCCAAAATCAAAGCCGGCAGCGATGACAATTCTTAGTCCTCACTGGAGTGTAGAAATGCTCAATTTTGGTGAGCTAATCACAAACAAAAGTTAACTGAAAACAAATTATAAATAGCAGAACACAGCAAGATTCTTATTGGGGACATAGAAATATGACTACTTTTGCAAATTTTGTAGTTCCGCTTGTTTCCTTCACTCTATTCATCATATTTCTTCAGAAATGGTACTTTAATCCTGCTTCCAAACCCCGGAAACGGCTACCCCCAACGCCGCCAAAATTCCCCATTATCGGAAATCTTCTTCAACTAGGGTTATACCCCCATCGCTCGCTGCAAGCACTATCCAAGCACTATGGTCCGCTCATGATGCTATATCTTGGCAGATTTCCCGCGCTTATTGTCTCGTCTGCAGACACAGCGCAGGAGATCATGAAGAATCAGGATTTGATTTTTGCAAATAGGCCGAAATCGAGCATTCTTGATAAAGTTCTCTATGGCACTAAGGACATTGCCTTTACTCCTTATGGTGAACACTGGAGGCAGGTGAGAAGCATATGTGTTCTTCAGCTTTTGAGTAACAAGAGAGTTCGATCTTTTCGTCATATAAGAGACGAAGAAACGTCCCTTATGATCGAGAAAATTAGACAATCTTGTTCTAATTCTTCCACGTCCTTGGTAAACTTGAGTGGCATATTGGTGTCACTTACAAATGATCTCATATGTAGAGTGGCCCTAGGCAGGAAATATAGTGATGGAGAAGATAGCGCAAAATTCGAATCAATGTTGAAGGAAATTGGCCAGTTGATAGGTATTTTCAATGTAGAGGATTACATTCCATGGCTTAAATGGATCAACAACTTTAACGGTTTGAATGCCAGAGTCGAGAAATCAGCTAAATTGCTTGACGAATTTTTATCTGAAGTAGTCGAGGAGCACAGAAGTCGAAAAAAAGGCAATGACAGTGAAGCTACCGGAGGATTAGACCTTGTCGATATATTGCTTGAAGTTCAGAGAGAAAACAAGGACGGTTTCCCTATCGAAACTGATACCATAAAAGCTGTCATTTTTGTAAGCATATTTCCTTACTCTGCTTCTATGTTTTAGCGATTCATATATTTCAGAATATTCTTCCTCACGATCAACTATTTATTTATGATGACAGGATATGTTTGCTGCTGGGACCGATACCATGTCTACTGCTTTAGAGTGGACAATAGCAGAGCTTTTAAAGCATCCAAGAACCATGGAAAAGCTGCAGAAAGAGGTGAGACGAGCAGCTGGAAATAAACTAGAGATAACAGAGGATGACATAGAGAAAATACCCTACTTAGAGGCGGTAATGAAAGAAAGCCTAAGACTACATCCTCCGATCCCATTACTGGTTCCACGAGAATCGACCCAAGACACTAAAGTAATGGGGTATGACATTGCAGCTGGAACGAGAGTGCTAGTCAATTCTTGGACACTCGCAAGGGATCCAACTTCGTGGGAAAATCCCGATGAATTTAATCCTGAAAGGTTCTCTAATACGGGAATAGACTTCAAAGGGTTTAACTTTGAGTTGATTCCATTTGGTGCTGGTCGAAGAGGCTGCCCTGGTATTACATTTGCAGTAGACGTTAATAAGCTCGTGCTAGCAAAACTGGTGCATAAATTTAACTTCAGAACTGATGAAGAAATGGACATGTCTGAAGCTCCTGGAAGTACTATCCATAAAAAGCATCCTCTACTTGTGGCCATGACTCCTATCTAATCTGGCTTCTATCTTTTTATTTCTCTTTCTTAGTATTCTCTCTGCAAAAAAATGAATCAACATTTGGTTGTTTGTTTAGCAGAAATTTTAAAAATCATAAAGCTCCTTGGCTCACCTACGCATACTGTAATATACTCATAAAACCACTACATCTAACGGGGGAGTTTACAGGCCCCTGTTGGCATGGCTCTGCAATTTTTGGCTCACTTTTCAGTGTATGTAACGAACAATGGAAATCTGGAAATTTCCAGGTTTTACTCTTTTGTGGCAGCTAAATGTTTTTGGATAGATGAAGCAATTTGAGTTGGTAATACAGAAAATTTTTTGCTTTCTTATTCTGTTAATCCATGTTAACTTGAATATAGCAAGACATTAGTGTTTCTTGTTCCATTTATGCATTTGGGGCTTTTT
>CAVNYN010274232.1:0-12776 GCA_963692815.1 Nyctanthes arbor-tristis
AAGCAAAATGTTGAAATATACACACCGCCCTTATTTCTGTACACTCGTACCCATAAATCCTAATTAGCTGTTAAGTTGGGACAAGAGACAAGTTATTATGTGAAAAAGGTAACTCTATTGCCAGTTGCCATGAACAGCTTTTGGGAATGCTAAAACATCAAAGGGAACGTTAAGCAGAAGGCAGTAAAATTATGTCTTAGGTTTGCGAGAAAGAACAAGGAATGTTTCAATTTCTATGTTGAGACGAGAAGTTGAATGGATGAGAATGTTCAATGACTTGTGCTATGTTCATTTGTAAAACATGGATTTTGATCCCAAGTAAGGGAATCTCACCTATGTGGATTTTGGAGTTCTGAAGAATGTAAGTTCTCTTGGTTTCTTTGCCCTTATTGGGCATGTGACTAAGAGCATCCATGTTTGGAACTGACTTGGGCTTTCTTTTGGGCTTCCATGCTCCTATCAATCAATGGCCATTTCTCATGATTTAGTAGTTGTGAATAGAGTGAAAAAGGAAGACGACATTCTATAATATCAGGTGTCCCTAGCTGATACTAGCTAAGAATAAGATTATAGAATAGATGAAAGCAGTCAAACTAAAACCAGGTCATGACTTTAGTGTCAAGCTGTAAAACCAGATTTTCTGATAACTCATTATGGGCTTTCTTTTGAGTTATGGGAATGTGACTAAGAGCTTTCATGTTCAGAACTTATTTGGGCTTTCTTTTGAGTTTCTGTGCTTGTTAGCAAACGGTAAATGGCCATTTCTCATGATTTAGTAGTTGTGAATTGAGTGAAAAAGAAGATGAGATTTTATGATGCCATGTGTACCTGGCTGATACTGGCTAAGAATGTAGAATAGATGAAAGCCATAATGACACTGTTTTAACTAGTACTGGAGTCTTAGCACTAATTTACCAGTTTGTTATTTTTGATTATATAAACAACAATGTGGTGTTTTTGAAGTTTCTTTTTCATTTATTGGTCTTTTGGTCTTATTACCACCCAAAAAAAAATTAAATAAATAAATAAAATAATCAGCAGAAATGCTTTGATAACATGCGCATCAAAGAATCTGTTAATTTCTGGTCATATTCCATCATTTTCCTTATATATTAGTTTTTTATTTTTATTTATTTCTTTTTTACCTGAAGAGTGATGAATGGTGGTTAAATAGGATGTCTTGGCATTCATGATACATTGTATGAATTTTGTTTCTTCTCCCTCAACTCCAAATGAAACTGAAACTTATTCCATCTTACAGTCCACCTACGATGCTGGACAATCTATTCATTCAATTATTTATTTATTTCCCCCAAACACTAAACCCTAAACCCTTATAATCCATGTTGCATAGACAAATATGCCGACAACTGATTTTTTAGACAACCGGACATGAACACATTGAGCACTCACAGCTTTGAGTTCATAATTATAAAATTTTATAAATTACATCTTTATTGATGTAATTTTTAGAATATGATACTAAACATGCGATACTAATCATTTGCACATAAGGAATCCCTCGAATATTGGAAATCTAACTTGTCGGATGCACTGCCCTAGTAGAAGGGTCAGTGCATAATAGCTGATGATTATTTTCTGCATTTGACATCACACCTAGTGCTTCCTCTTCCTATTATATTTGATCAACAGCTTGTAATATGCAGGCTGATCAGAATGTGGAAGTCAATGCTCAAGTGCCACAGGAAGCAGTTTCAAGCTATTATGGAGAGTAAATTCCGGAGGCTCAGAGCGAACACTGGTTTCCGAACAGATTCAAATTTGAGGGCCACTGCAGAACTTGAAATGGAGCTTCGTGAATGGTGTGAGTGTTTTAATGATTGGATTGGCACTCAAAAGTCTTATGTTGAATCCTTAAATGGGTGGCTTCTGCGGTGTCTTCAGTATGAGCCCGAAGAGACCCCAGATGGGCCCATTCCCTACTCCCCCGGCCGGCTTGGAGCTCCTCCCATTTTCGTAATATGTAATGATTGGAACCAAGCCATGGAAGCCATATCTGAGGCGCGGGTGGCAAATACAATGAATTCATTTGCTTTAAGTTTGCGGCAGCTTTGGGAAAAACAAGACGAGGAACATCGTCAGAGGCTAAAAGCAGATTACATTTCAAAGGATTTTGAGAAAAGGCTTAGAACACAAAGAATGGAGAGGGGAAAAGGGGAGCTTGAACACGATATGAAGTCAGATAAGGCTAGTTTGTCTATGGTTACATCAGAAAATGGAGTTTCACCATCGGAAGAGCGTCGTGTAAAGGTGGATTTGGATTCCATGCAGAAACGAGTGGCTGATGAGAGAATAAAGCATAAGGATGCTATCAAATTGGTACATGAAGCGGCTTCTAGTAGTTTACAAGGAGGTTTGGTTCCTATCTTTAAGGCCTTGGAGAATTTCACTTCTGAGGCTTTGAAAGCACATGAACATGTTAGGTTACAAAGTATCGGCCAGGGTTCATAGGTAGTTAAAACTGTGACGATTTAAAGGTTTCCGTAAGTCCATGTAAATTATGTAATGGTTAAGTTAGGATTCGAGAGATTTGTAGGTGATGATGAGGCTTATCTTCAATCTGAAAATATACTTGATGAAGGATGTTATGGTTTCTTAATGACAAGAAGGGTTAAACAAGAGTGAGAATTCAGGAGTTCTCTTCTTTCCAAGCAAGTGCATGAGATTCATGTGAAGTTCGGATTTTTTTGGGAATTAACTATTAGTTATTATAGATCTTAGGAAATAAAGCAAAAGCAAACGAATGTTATGCAGGTTGCAATAAGCTATTTTCTAAAGTCCCTACTGGTAACTGCTTTGCTACAAGGGAAGCCAAATGTGTTGAAGGCGATGGTTTGGATTATGAGGGATGGTTATGAAGTGGAGGAAAGCCGTCTGGTGATTGCTGCGTAGTTGAGTTTTCGGCTGATATTCATTCATATGTTGATTGTAACTTTGTTTGACAGTTTTGTTAATAGACTTTTAGCAGCTAATTTTAGGGTTAATAGGGAGAAATGTTGATTATTAATTGATGGAAAGGGCACAATTTTGATTGCAGAACAGAGCAAAAATTATTCTGTGTCTTTTCCCAATTAATTTTCAAGGGTGAGCTCCCAATTCTCTAACACATCACTTATTTTGTATAAGCAGTTTATTTTGGAGTTTTTGAACACACACACGACTTCTTTACTAGTTAGGAGTACCAAGTCTTTGAACTCCACTAAGAGCCTTTTTTTTTTTTGGGCGATACAACATTTCCTTTTGATATTTTGATATTAAAAGTGGTAACTATATTGTGATCACATTATTCTAATATTTAATTGTTAGGTTAGACATAGATATGAAAAGTTCAAGGGTCAAGGATTAAAAGGTACGATCCTTCTAATTCAGTTAATACAAAATATAAAATTAGATTTCTTAGAGCCGTTTGGTTAGATTTATAAAGTCAATTTATAAAGGGAATCTATAAAGAGTGAAAATGAGCTGTGGAGATTTAATTAAAGTTTAAAATGTGTGGTGATTGTTGAGTAGTTGTCAAATCAATGATAGGTGAATTTATAAATGAAAAAATAAACTAAAACAAATAGGGTATTAATTTTAATTTTCACTTTTCATTCTCAAGCTTTTAATTTTGACAAAATTTTGTACATATTCTTTTTTATTCTCATATCTTGTCTCTAATCTTTCATATATTCACACATTCAGTCTTTTCCATTAATTTGTTCGTTAAATGTCTCGTTAGTGATGGGCAAAATAAGAATAAAATTTGAACAAATTTACTCTACGTCTTCAAACTTTCAATTTTAGCACAAATTTATCTCATATATGAAAGATTTAGGACAAAATTATGTTAAAGTTCACGGCCTTCGGATGAAAAGTAAAAATATTATTCTAGTTGAACCCAAAAAAAAAAAAAAGAGGACAAAAGGAGTGACAAAATTGACATTGTCTTATGTGGTTCGTGTTTATGTGATGTGTTAAAAAGGGATTGTGTCAAGTGTCAATTTTATTAGAATTTTTATATATACTTTTTTCAAATAGCACAACTTAGTAAAAACCACTCATTTCGTGAAATACTACAAATAAAATAAAAAAGATGCCGTTGCTACAGAAGGAGTAGAAAATCATTTGTGATTACCAAATAAGCGATTAAAAAGTAGTTTTACTAAGGACTAATGCTACGACCTGAAGTTCAGAGATATCAGGTTCGATTATCGTTATGTTGGGTTTTTCTACAGTTATTGTAATTTGTAATCTCTTGTATTTGTGTTGTGGGGGGGGGTCTATGTTTGTAGCAGTCCTGATCTCCTACCATACATCTGGTAGGATTATCTGAGTTGTTTAATAACCTTCCACTACCTATGTATTTGGCGTGATAATCACGCTAGATTGGGGGATCATTTTTAATGTTATGTTATGTGGTCCCATGTATGAGGTTTACATTGTTGATTTATTTGCATTATACTATAGTAAGACATATATCTACGTGTATTTATACTATGACAATACATGATATAATTGTACTTCAAATAATAATAATAATAATAATAATAATAATAATAATAATAATAATAATAATAATAATAATAATAATAATAATAATAATGGGCCTTTTGCTGGCAACCCTTTAGTAATGGGTTGCATTAATTTCTTCTCGTAGATTAGGGTAAGGGTTCTTTAAATAAAAGGGTAAGGGTTCTTTAAATAAAAAGGTAGGGGTAATTGTACCCATATACATGGGTTATAAATTTTTTCCCCTAAACCTACCTGATATATTTTAAAATTTGAAAATTGCTTGGTTTTTATATTTTTACTTGATTTAATTTAATTTTTAATTAAGTTTTTTCTTAAATCCCACCACTCTACCCAAACCCCCTGCCAAGCTAGTTGTCAATTGACCGGTCGCCGGTGGTTGGCCAGTGCTAGATTTCGGCGACTAGATTTTGCCAAAATTCAGTACTCTTTTCTTTTTCTTTTTTTATTTTTGCATTTTTCCCTTTTCCTGCTTTTTCTTTTTCTTTTTTCCAACAACCCTGTCGGAATCTTCCTATTTTTATTTTTTCATTTTTCCTTCATTTTTTTGCTTTTTTCCCTTTTATGTTTCTTTTTCTTTTTTCAATTTTTTCTTTTTTGTCTTTTATTTTCTTTTTTTATCGTTTTTCATGTTCTACCAGCCATGTCTCTCAATATTTCACTTAGTTTGTAATGTTACTGTAATAATTTGTTTAACAAAATGTGTTACAAGTTAAATAAATTATGTTATAGGCGTAATAATATTTGCTATATATGTGACAATCTATGTTATATGGGTTACAAGGTTGATTATGTGTATAACAAGACCTGTTACATGCGTAGCAAGTTATGTTATCTATGAACAATCTTTGTTATTAAATACTATGTGTTATATGTGTAACAATGTTTCCTATGTGTGACAATCTATGTTATGTGTGTTACAAGTTTTTTTTTTTGTGTATGGAACAAGTTATGTTATATGTGTATCAAGCTATGTTATTTATGTAACAATCTATATTCTTGAACAATTTATGCTATAAGTGTAACAATGTGTGCTATGTGTGTATCAATGTATGTTATGTCAGTTACATGATTCATTATCTGTGTAACAAGGTGTCAAATGTGTAGTAAGCTATGTTGTGTATGTAACCATTTATGCTATTATCAGTTTAACAAAATCTGTTATATTTATAGTAAGCTATGTAATGTGTGAAATAAGACGTGTTACACGTACAACAACCTATATTACGTGTTATATTTTTTTTATTTGAGTTAAAAGTGTAATATACTCCAGTTCTCATTTTTTGTTAATTTTTCAAGGTTTTTGTGCAACAATGATCGCTATGTGTATAATAATATTTGTTACTGGTGCAACAATGTTTGTTATGCGTGTAACATTTTATGTTACATGTATCACAATGTGTAACACAATGTTATATGAATTTAAAATATTATAACATCCTTTTATTACATGAATTAAAATGAATAACAATTTCTATTTTATGAATTAAAAAGAAAAAGAAAAGAAAAATGTCAAAAAAAAAGGAGAAGAGAGAAAATAAAGAAAAAAGGTAGATAAGAAAAGAAAGTTCTGACTGGCTTCCGTCGTCTGTAATCTGGTTTTAAAAAAATTTCAATATTCAGATAACCAGAATCTGATAGAAATATGCCGCCGGCGAGGGTGGGGTGGCAGGGGGTTAGAGGGATGGGATGGGGATATTAAAAAAATATTCATTGAAAAGAAAAAATAATAAAAATATTAAAAAAATTAAAAATAACATATCTTATTACATGTGTAACATACTATGTTACACGGTACTTTTGAAATTTCTAAAATTTAGTAACTATATGTAGGATTTTCTTAAAAAAACTAGGGTTAATGTCGAACTACCAAAAAAAGGTATCCATATTAAAGAGGTTAATGACCTATAGCCCTAGATAAAAACAAAATTCCAATTATACACCATACGCTTTAAAAAAAAAAAAACTCATGCATACAAAATATCAGTAAAAAAATTAAAGCAATTTGAGAAATTTAGAACACTGAAATTGGATTATGTATAGATTATAAAAAAATGGATTATGGATAATATCGTCCCTGGATCAAATTAAGAATTTAATTTGATTTCAGTTACAAATTTGCATTCCCTATAAACGTAGAGCGAGTGAAACTAATGTTTGATAACTGACCAATATCTCTTAAGATTACTCCTCATAATTCAAATCCACCAATTACACTATTATGAAATGGAAATATACCAAAATACACATATAAGAGATTCCAGTCAGAATTGTTACCTACGAAATTGACCACAGAAAAACACAAAATCAGAGACACAACTGATTGAATTGGTAGTAGAATTATAATGGATCTAGGAAACCTGTCACGAACGGAATTTCATATACAGTAGTGGAAGCCTTTAACACTTAAAAATTGATACAAATACAATTTAAAATATTGAGGCGCTTTCGCTGCGCACTCTGATGATTAAATGTTCTGTGGGCTACCCACAACGAAACCTCGGCCGCACACACTGAAGCCTCGATCACATACATGTATCACCTTCACCTTTGCGACGATTCGGCCACATAACTCTAAATTTAATACCTACATGATTGTAGAAGATAGGGGGTGAGTACAAAAATACCCAGTAAATAACAACACGTATTGGCCCACGCAAAACAATACAGAAGAGGGATCGCTTTATGCACAAAGAAGGTCATTCACAAAGACACAGAGATTCGAAGATACGAAGCCCAGACACATCACTAGTTTAGCCTCTACCCGTAAGCCATACAATTCAATAACAGATCAGAATGGCCGAGACCACATAGCAGGGCCATAAAACAATTCAGATAGCAGAGAAAACATGTATATGGCGTCACTAGCGATGACCAAGAGTAAAGAACAATTATTTATCCAAAGTAATTGTGCACCGTCAATCATCAAAGGCGAAATACAACTAAAGAAAGGCACAAATTCCAAAAGAGAGGAATAGCCGAAAGAGAGAGCCGATAGATAGAAAAGGATAGAGCTAAGACATGCGTCACTCACAAGAGAAGCATGATTTTCAAAGAGAGAGAGAGTCATTACACGTGTTACTCACCTTAAATATTCTTCGAATAATTCACGTGAAAAAGTATCCTTAAAGCTTTGATATTCCGTAATTAAAGCTATTATTGAGTTATGATCTATCTATATAAGGTTAAGGGCCTTTTTCAAGTAAGAAGTATGTGTTTTAGTGTGTTTCTATAGGTGTTTCTCCACCATCCCCAATGTTAGACGAATTTTGGGGTTTAGGAGAGAAATTGGATGACTTGGAGAATTTGGAAACCTTGAGGACCCCTTGGTCCTTTTTATAATAGCTGAGATTTAATTGTTTTTAATAAATTTTGAGTTCCGCCAATCACATCTCGACACAGGGCGCGACATATACCGTACATTTGGTGGGAAATTGCCTGAGAAATCCTTGTGCTTTGTCTCATCCTTCAATTAAGCCACCGAACTTTGATTTATGTCAATTAGGAACCAAATTCTTTCTTTAACATCAATTGGGTAACAATCTTTTTATTTTCAAGAAACCCGACACTAATATTCAAGCAATTCTTTTAAATCAACAATTTCATTGCTTACCTTAATTTGTAGAAATTTTCAGGATGTTACAATCTACTACCCTTAAATAAATTTCGTCCTCGAAATTTGCTAAGCAATGTAGTGGTAACTATCTTTAACAACATAGCTAACACTTGTATTAATATCAATTTAATACATTTCCAAAAGCATATACCATATATTTATAAAACTCAACCATTCAAGTTTCTAACAAAGTTCAATTTGGGTGTATAATAGCTGAAGGAAATCCTTTCAAATGATATAAAGATCAATAATGTAAGAAAAGTTAGAGTTCAAGGCTTAAAAGTACATATAACAAACATTTAGATTGATTTAGACGCATTCAGAAAGCTCAGGGACTTGACAGCAATTTTTCAAAAAATTGGCCATATCTTTTTGTTGGCCGCGGCTGCACCGCTGAATGCTTGCCGCAAGTGGCCGCGGCCTGTGCGGCAGCAGGGTTTACCATTGTGCGGCTGCTCGGTGGCAGAATTTCCCTTTTTTTTTCTTCTCCATGTATGTATCCAGATTTCAAAACTTTTTCAAATATAAATAAGGGCCATTTGGTACTTCTAAAATTAGGCATTTTTCCTTTCCATTTTCCTTGTTTTCATTGATAAATTTTTATAAGCCAAATGTATAATATTACCAAGGTCAAATTTAACTATCATCAATTCACATAACTGATTTTTAATACCTCTAGGTGCGCGGATTCGTCCAAATAGGAGCGATACATGTATGTGAGGCCGCAGAACCATGCTCTGATACCACTTGTTGTGCACATAATTTGTATACAATAGCGGAGGCCTTTAACGATTAAAAATCTGATACAAATACAGTTCAAAATATCGAGGCGCTTTCGCTGTGCACTCTGATGATTAAATGTTCCTTAGGCTACCCACAACGAAACCTCGGCCGCACACACCGAAGTCTCTATCACATACATGTATCTCCTCCACCTTTGCGACGATCCGGCCACATAACTCTAAATTCAATACCTACAAGATTGTAGAAGATAGGGGGTGAGTACAAAAGTACACAGTGAGTAGTATAACAGTCCCCTGGAAGGAATTTTTTGTATCAGTGTACACTTAATGATTATCTAGTTGTTTGTGCATAATGACGCTTTCTGCATATTAGGCTCAATAAAATTGCACATTATCATAAACCTATATAAAAAGTGTTATAGTTACTGTATAAGAATGTTAGATGTGAGGAAAGACAAGTGTCACAAATGTTGAAAGATTATCAATGTCTCTAAGAATACCTTATTCTGGTACCCTAGGCCAATGAAAAATTCAGGAATACCCTATTCTGGTACCCTAAGCCAACGAAAAACTCACACGTGGGATCATTAACTCTATTTTTGAGATTCTTGAACTCATGAGTGGATTAGTGATTGGTCTAGAATATTATATTAAGTTACTCTTGGAGTATATGATATTTTCTAGAGTTTAGGGTAGGTGTGACAAAATTTTTGTTCAAAAGTCACATCGAGCCCATAATTGCATCGTGAATCAACTCAGTCCACATAATAGAAATCCTTAGTTCAACTGAAATTCTTGCACTGTATTTGACAACTGATTATAAACTAATACTTTATATTTTACATTGTCAATTGTTATATAATAAAATATCATTTTATCATACATTTCTTTTAAATAGTTAAAAAATTACAGCTTGTTTTTTAATGTGTGCTGATTTTTGTACTTCCAAGGATAAATAAATAAATAAAATAATATCATGTTATAGTTTATCATTCAATGTGTTCAATGTGATTTATAAACTGTTTCCAAGATCATTGTTATTGAAAAGCATTTCTGACATATTTCTCTTTTGGAATTTTTGCTTGTGAGTTTGTGAGTTTTGTCCCCACAAATGGTGGAATGTGACATACTAACAAGAAATAAAAATTAATGCTGATTGTAAGCCACATATGATGCCATGTTCCTTTTTTTTTTTGAATATTACAAGGGAATAGTAGAAGTGGGAATTTGAACCCATGATCAAGACTGTACGAAACTAATTAGGACGTCACAAGACTACACAAGTCTTGGCATGATGCCATGTTGTTTTATTTATGGTTGTCGGTGTTTACTAGAAGGAACCTAGCCTGAAAAACATAAAATAACCTTATTATGGAAATGTTTCATATAATAGGAATACATTACTGTAAAAATTGGACATTGTAATTTTTGTAAACTTTATCTTTTCGGTAGATTTGTTCATATCTAGTTTAACAGATTATATCAATTATCATTGTATAGGATTAGTTCACATTTAGTTTAGAATTTATCATCTCAACTTGTATAAATAGGTACATTTTATCATTTACATTTATCTAAGAATATTGCAAAGTTCCTTATTCTCGAATTGTGCTCTTTCTCATTCCTTTTCACCTTTTATCAAACACATAATTTGACAATGTGTGGTTGAACTTAGAGCATATCTAATATAGGGTGAAAAAATTTAAATTTAGAAATTTATTTATTTATTTATTTATTTATTTTATTATTATTATTATTATTTTTTAACCCTGCAATAACTAATAATGTTAAGGGAGAAGTGGGGAATAAACGCATTTTGAGGAGGAATTGAGTAAATGAGGAGCTAAATTTAGTCCTTCATTTACTTAATCACCCATTACATTTTTTAAGCTAGAAAAGCAAAAGTTTCTTCACTATATCTATATTTTTTCTGAAAATTTATGAAGAAGCAATGATTATTATTGGTTCTTTAGAAGGACTCTATGTTTCCCCCCTAAATTGTTCCTTACACATCATTTGAAACCCCTCATTTTTTCACTTTTGTTTTTTTTCCTTAACTTTTTTCACTTAGAAAAAAATTAGAATTGCTCTTTAAAGGGTGCTTAATTCTCATTATAATTTTATCTACCTACGATATGACAACTATTTAAGTTATAACCACACATTCATTAGTTGCATCAAATGACAACAAAATGCCCTTATAATTTCAATCCACATTGGAGACGTGTAAATCTGAGGTGTATGAGCCCTAGTTTCTTAACAGTCCTATTAAACTAGCTCTAAAAATAATGAATAATGGCTTTATATGGTTACATAGAAACATAGAAACTTTAGATTATTTTTTATGCAATTAAACTTGATAAGATCCTATTTTCTTCTAAATATCACATTATTTTAAAATCACATCACAATCCAATAGAACACACGTATTGCATAAAATAAAATTGAATAATTGAATATTGAATTGAAAAATTTTAAATCACATCACAATCAAATTTTATGTAAAAGTAAAATAATGAATAACAATACAACTGGGAAAAAGGCATGTGCTTTTACCTGGGTAATTTTTCAAGATTTACTAGTTATCAGTAAAGTATATACGTGATATCTGAGAAAGCTTCAAATTTAAGGTATGTTCTCTTTATCATTTTCAGACTATTCATAGCTTTTAGTTTTTCAAAATACAAAAAATTATTTGCTTTCATACTTTTTAAAGACGCGGTTTTAAAAACAAAGAAAATATTTGTGAAGAAAAATCAAAATGACAATGCTTCTTTTTTAAGTGTGAAAAATGAAAAACATAGAAAAAAAAAGGAAACTAATCCATATTTTCTTAAATTATTCTAAAAGCAGGAAATTGAAAATCGACTGAAAAGTAAAAACTAAAAATTGAAACACAAAGAGAACATATTTTTTCTAATACTAGTATACCAGCCATCATTAACAATTCTAAACAAAAACATGCACGTAAACGTATGCACATTCTATGATGTCCGTTATGGTGTCTAATTGACAACGTGGCAACCCTCATTGGGTGTGTTGGACACATGCCACCCAATGTGTCTAATGGAGGGTTGCCACATTGGACATGGTGTTTAATAGACTCCATAGAAGGACTATGCAAACATATACTAGTAATTCCAAAATGTACGACTATATACGTAAAGAATTAGAGTATCTCCAATGCAGCTTTTGGACCGTAGAATGGTGTGGAAGAGATATATCTGTTTGCAAACTCATTTTAATGAGTTTTAATGAGAAATAAGAGAGAGAATGAGTGTGGTTGAATTGTAGAAATTTGTGTAATATATACATGTCCTATAAAATATATAGATGTGATTGGTTTGTTAATTTTTATTTAAAAATAGAAGCGATTTGCAAACATGGGCCATAAAAATAATAAGGGAAACATAATATCCGTGTGATGATTTCTATTGAGTCAGATTGAATTCTGTATATAGAGTCTGACCACTAATAGAAAACAACCATATAATATGTCGCATGCTACGTGACTAACTGTTTTATATTGGCATTTTGGCTCTATACAAGGAGCTCAATTTGACTTAATAGAAAAACTTATGTGTGTATTGTTGAGAATTAATGTAGATTCCCCGATTACTACCGCAGGATCGTTGTTTAAGGAATTTAATGAGACAAGGGAAAAATAAAAGAACGAAGACAAATTTACGGACTATCAAAGCTTTTCACTATATGATTCAAGTCGCTACAACCATATAGAATTTCACTCACCAACCCACAACCCCCAAGTATTACAAGAAAAATACTCAAGCTCTACAGCACCTAAAATTTCTACTCTTTGAACAAACCTCAAAGAGTTACAAGAAAAAACTCACAAGATGCTAAACTCGCCAATTTTTCTCTCA
>CAVNYN010274235.1:0-29492 GCA_963692815.1 Nyctanthes arbor-tristis
GGATTTATGATACCACGTGCCTTATTTATTCGGGATTTCATGTGGTATGTCTGTTCCCTCTTCGTTAGTGTTCTAAAAAGTGTAATGCGTGAAAAAACGTCGAGGTCAAACATTGAGCTTAGGTGTGCCTAAGCGCGATCAACGCATGATAAGACGTAAGAAGTGGTGAAGCATAGGATAAAAGTTTTGAGATAGGCATTGTCTAAGCGTAGCGTAGACGGGCTTTTTAGAACACAGAAGTCTTTGTACTATCCAATGATTTTTCTTTGATTTAACTATGGTTAATCTAATGCAGATTAATCTAAACCAATTATTGTCATTAAGAAGGCAAGGGCTTGCTTCTTTCAGTTTATTTGTGGACTTGAATTGTTAGGTTGCAAATAATAAACTTGTGCTCTAATCCTGTCACTACTTCATTGCATAAAAAATTTGAGGTATCATGGCTTTTAACATATGGAGGAGTTATTAATAACTAAAATCTCTTTGCATAAATCTCTATCAAGCTTTGTACTCTCACCTTGATTAGTTTCATTAGGAATTGATTAAATTGCAATCCTCAGAAGTATCCATGAATATATCCAAGTTAACTACTTATTTACAGGTTCACTGGTTCGAGTTGGGGCTGTGTTTTCTATGGACTAGGCAACCTAATATGTATGTACTGGTATGTGCTTTTAACCGTTGGCACTCAAAAAATTACTATAGAAAGAGTGTGTTCAATGTCTAAATCTCTTTTTAACTTATAGCTTCTTGTAAATTCAGCTTCAACAGCATTAGCAAGGAGTTCTTCTTGGCTGCGACCCTTGGCTTTATTGCCTGGATCGGTGTGTTTCTTTTTGCTTTTCTGGTTTCATATTAATGATAATGCGATTGCAAAGTGTGGGGATTATAGGTAGGAATTGATCAGTAGATCATGTTTGGCTAAGCTCAAAAAGTCAACTAGAAGAAAATTAGTGAACTTTAAAATTTAAATACATATTTTTTATTGGCCTTTGTTGTAAAAGAAGTTAACTCATTTAATTGCAAGTTAAGAGCTGCTTAACTTCAAAATAAGCTTAGCCAAGTATGATTTGTCTTGTTTTATTGCGAAGATTGATCTGTCTTGTTTATTGCAAAGAAAGGGCTAGAAAGCCTCTGGGGCTTGCACTTTTAGTTCCAGCTGTAGAGGGGGGATGAAATAAAGCAGTCCCACATTTCTTTATGAGCAGCATACTGTCTTCTTTTCACTTCATAGTGAAAATCTGCTGCAGTAAGCGGACTACCACTTATCTGTGGATGAACCTTTCCTAATCAGTGGTTCTGATTTCGCTTTGCTTAGATAGGGACGCTTGATCCTTAATATGCTTCTGGTTATCAGACATGCTTCAAGTTTGGAATATATATGTACTTTTATCTCTTGTTGGTTTCTAGTTCCACTTTTGTATGATTTCTAAAAGAACTGGCATTTTTTCTTGCAAAACATAAATAGAACGACGGAATCAGTGTTTTACATACCTCACTCTTGAAAATGTCAATTATTGAGCAACTTCTGTTTCTGTATTGACATTCTCTGCTTCAATCTTACACATATTGGTTAATGGTGTGTGTTTTAAATATCATTTTTTCCTTGTAATAGGAGTCACACTATGGAGAGATACTCAAGCTTATGGATACTCCTCACCCTTCAGATCTTTAAAGGAATTGGTTTTTGGCCCTTGAAGTTTGATCTTCTCTGTTCGTCATGGTCATGGCTATCGTGACTTTCAAAGGTGATCTTGAGGTTTTCCAGGTGGATGCAAGCAAAAATTCTTCTGAACTTCAAGAGTCTAGTTTGATGTCAGTTTGATTTGACCTTTGGCCCTTCCATAGATATTAATTCAAATCCAAAGCTAGTGAAACGTTGGGCATAAAGAAGTTGGCGTTCTTCTTCTGTATATGCCAGTTCTAGTTCCTCATAGTGAAACAGGATTTTGCAACAAAAAAAAAAGGAATTGCTTAGTAATAAGAGAATGTTATGTAATAATGGATTTGAATTTTGAAAATGGAAATTCTTGTATTCATATTGATCTTCTACAATTGAGCAAATATTCTAACCCTTTTATCTATTTGGGTTCGACCGCTGCATGGTTGGGTGGTTTGTACCTCAAGCATGCTGATTTACCTTTTACATTACAATTGTTTAATAATTGTCTGATAAATCACTTTCTTACATACATTAGAATCATCTAAACAGTGATTTGTTTTGTGAACTAAAGATGTTATGACTTTTTTTTTTTTTTTTTAGCATAACTCCATGTTTTGAGAAATATTTACCATCCGAAAGGGGAAAAAGGCAGAGTGAAAACCTCGGTCAGTCGGCCCCCCATTCATCCAATCGGGTCACCACATGTGACGTCGGGTAGTAGGCTTGTCTTTCTTTCATTAACATCATTACTTGTAAGCCGTCCTCCTAGAAAGGTGGAGCTTATACACCCGCTCCTCTCAAAGTCCTTAAGATTCAAATCTCGCTAGAAAAATAAATAAGAAAAACATTTATAACCCCAGGTAGGTTGAGCTATTTAACCCTCTCCCTTTAGTCGAGACTTAATTTCCCATGCACGAACAACATGACAGACAGCAAAAGTTTAGGTTCCCTTATCCTAGGCTACGTCTGGAAACGAACAGTAGGAGAGAAGAATTCAATAGGCTGAGACAAATAAATTCTGTTCAGGTGATCAGACTCGACTTACTTCATTATTTGCGGGTATTTCTGATTCAAATGTCAGTAATGGAAGCAATTGTCCCTCCCGTTGTATAAATTAAGAGTTTGGACAAATCGAGTCATGTCCACGAGTTATTACACAGATCGAGCGTTGGTTGAAAAATGCCCATTGGACCACTGCAGGAGCCTTAACCTTCATGTGCCATCGCTTCGTATCCTGCTTTCACAATTGAGATAATTTACATTGCATTGCTACCTCATATTATTATCTTCACAATTACTATCTTTAAGTGATATCAACCCATAGATGTTTGATACTGTGGAAAGTTCCCCATGCTTTTTCTCAACCTAGTATAAATTTACCATACACACTTATACACATTTTAAATGACTAAATTTTAATCTAACTGGTTGATAGCATCCGCGTGTAAATAAAAAATTAAATATTAATTGTCAACCTCCCATGTAAAATGCGTGGTTAAATTTTTTTGGTCTCCAGATTAAAGTAAGATATAGCATTGTGTTATTTTAAATAATTTGATTGTAAGAAGAAATAATTATATATGAAAATTAAGGAGGAATTACATAGAATTGAAGAAGAACGCAAAAAATTAGAGGTAGTTGAAAAAAAAGGGTGAAAAGGGAGCTCGGGAAGAGACGTGCAACGTTATTTGCTTTCTGTATGCTTGCAACGGGAGAGGAATTTTCCATTACCGTCAATAATAACAAGAATGATATGAAAAAAAATTACTCCAAAAATAATCATGGACCCGAAAAGGAGAGAAATTTAGGTATATGATACATATAACCAATAATACATATGCCTCTCTATATAAGATGTATCATATAGAATATATATCAGATTAACTTTTCTCATCGGACAAGGAGAGATGTAGATGTACATTCTACATGTGAGTATATTATTAGTTAGACATATCATAGATGATCTATTGCACTTAAATATCTATATATCACACTAAAAGAGGTTTTTATCCTCTATATATCCTTCGCCGTTCTTCATTTCAAAAGATTCAGCTTTCACAAATTTTTTTTTCGTTCACAAGTCTTCTCTACAATCTTATTGTTGGATTTCAAGGTAAAGTCATTGACCATAGGGGGGGTTTTTCCTCTACATGTGTGTGAAAAACAGAAGTGGCTCTCCATCCATCTTCATCCCCAAAGAAATCTCTCTAAGATGCATTCCCTTTCCTAATATCTTATTGTCAAATTCCACCCTATTGATACACACAAGTCATAACAGATAACGCAATTCCTGATTAATAGTTCAAAATTATACCCGCAAATTAACCAAACAAGGCCTTCGTGCCATTCCCGTTTCGTACCCCTAGACTTTTTACAGAACCACACTACCTTGGTCTCCAGTTTAATTATCCTACTCTCCTCCGCCACCGGCCTCCGCCACTGTACAACCGTCAAGTTATCCCACTCCAACCCAATCCTACCCTCTTTATACACCTACAGATTGTATAAAACATTTCTCATTGATTATGTATGTGGAGTTCGTTTTTCTTCCTCTCCATTTTTTCCATTTCTTTGATCAGTGATCTTTCTATATTTGTAAAAAGGATCTCGGTTTCTCACTCTAGGGTTTTGAATAGTCAAAGTTTCCCCTGTATTTTCGTTTTTGCACTTGATTATAGGGTTTTGAGCTGTTGGAAAGGGATTCCTTTTAAAAAAATTTTAATTATGTTGCGCTGCACGCCTTTATCGAGCAAGTTGGGAATTCAAATTTTCAGCGAGAAATTTTGGCTGATTGTATCAATTTCATCTCCTTTCCTCTCGGCCGGGAGCCATTTTTTATGGTTCAAATGTGAATTTTATGCATTTATCTGATTTATGATATGGAATTTGAAGTTACTGTAATTAAAGATTAACAATAATTTGATTTTCTCTCCTTGACCACTCGTATGTATAAAAGATGAAAAATGAAGTCAAGTTTTGAAAGCAAATTATTAGTACATCTGAAAATATTATGTTTATAGCCCATTAGCCCGTAAAGAGGATGCAATGAGGACTCAGTTTTAATAATTTACTTTCTCAGGTTTGCACGCAGGACCAGGGTAAAATTATTGAATCAACTTAAAACTTCGACATGTTATTGCATCGGTTGATGGTTCATTTGCATTCGTAACTGTCATAGTTTTACTTTTACCTGATACCCTTAATTTTGTTCTGATTCAGGAAGGGTTTTGGTGATGCCATTTCAAAAACAAGTGATGGATTGCATTTTTTCCTTGCTAGGAATTTTAATAGTTGGTGAACTGTTATTATTTTCGCTCGCCTGCTGTGCAGTTAATTAGGCAAAATGAATAATTGTCATTATGGAAAGATGGACAGCCTTATTAAATGTCATGACTTTTTCTTTTAATGCTAGATATTTTAATGTATAATCATGACTACACAATCTTCGGCTAATATTTTTCTTAGTTGCTTGAATCCTTTCACGTAGATACTTGCCTTCTTGAAAGTAAGTTAGAAAGTTGACTGAATCAAGAGTCGAATCATTTCTAAGTTGAAGGGTACATGGTTGAGTTTTAAGTGGAAGAAAGGCACATGTAGGACTATTGATTATTTTAATTTTTTACATCCCAGATCAATTCCAAATCTAGTCAATTCTCATGTGGCAATTATCTAATGTTAGAGTGCTCTATAGTTGGATTATCTGTTCAAATAAAGTCAATCAATTTGAAGCACTCATTTCATGAAACCATTCAATACCTTCAGGCTTCAACTACTACTCAATCTCAACCGCATATAAAATTTAAATTCCAAAATCTATATGTTTAATGGGAAACGAACAGAATACACCAAGTCTTGTCGGGTTTCTGCCACTATATTGTAAGAGAATCATGGTTAAGCTGAGTATTTTTGGAAAATTTTCCTTCTAGACTTTTAATAAGTGCCTTGCTCTGAATATCCTGTGCAAGAAAAGGTTGGAATGTTAAAATTGGGGGAATGATTGTGCGCATGTACATTAACTGAGAGCAAGGAAAAACACTTCTTGCTTCAGTTTTCTATTAACCTTTGGTTCTATCTTTTAGTTATGAGAATAATATTTTTGGATGCTGATCTTTTCACTTCATGTAATATAGTCAGGTGTTATTTTACAGTACAATTTTACCCAATCTTTCCTGAGAGATGGTAGGTTGTAGGTGCCTTGGGGAGGGAAAGGAGGGAGTTAATTTATGATATCTTTGACGAGCACATTGTGTTTCCAGAAGCTCATAATTATTAAGATATATGCTCTTTATTTTTGGCTTCAGATATAGGGTCCATTTTGGTGATTTTGATGGTGATATACAATTTTCCCAGCGTTGCCTTGACAAAAAATTTTAGTGGATTTGAATGATTGCCAGCATGGACTTGAATGCCTCCCCAGAACCAGAAGAAGAGGAGGTTTTACCAGAACCAGAACCACACTCAGAAGATGATAATGAGCCAGTAGAACAGATATATAATGAGCATCCAGAAAGTGGAGAGAGTGCTCTTCAGATTTCACGCCGGGTAGAACTCCTGTCTTTCCATTTAGATAGAATGATAGGGATGAAGAGCACTTCTAGTTCTTAATAGAAGTTCAAGTTAATTGGTTTCAGTTTTCACTGTGGTGCTGTAGAATACCCAAACACCATAAGCCACAAGATGTAGTTACTTCTGGTTATTTGTCTCTTTAATGTTTTGCCATGGCTGCATAAAAGTCAGGCCAAAGTTCATTGCTTTCTTTTCCTGGTTTTGTGAGTGATGCATTGCATTTTCCCTAATTCTCCATTTTTTTAAAGTTCAACTACCTGCTATAGAAGTTTCCATCTCCCTTTTCTGTAAGTTGAGCATTGACATGCCTTGAATGCATTAGTCTGGGCTTGAGAAATCTCATGACACCACTAAGGTAGGCATGCTTTTGTTTTATCATTTTATGCCATGATTCTGTCTTTTCCATGTCGGTCCCCCGCCCCCCGGCCCCTTGGGATGGCGGAGCAGCTACTTGGATCTACACAAATAATACTCATTTCTGACTAGTAATTTCCAAAATATGACCCCATCCTTGCAGTCTTCCCCTTCTCTTCCCAAGTAATGTAGAAAAAAGGAGAAATCAACAGTTCAACATGCAGATAAACTACAGAAGCACCAAATGATTTCTGAGCCGGTGCACTTGAAATATAATTTTATGTTGATACGAATATTGAAAAAGTTGAAATCTGAAAGCAATTACCGATGATGGAAGCACACATACAAATGCTGTATCTCCATGTAGGACATGTATGAGTTTGTCTCAGGTGCTCCATGACACAGATTCTATAAGCGACATATCGTATGTCTTATTTTATTGTATATGCACTTTAAATTTTTAAGCACTCAAGGGATAGCATAAGGACATTCTTTGGACAAGTTTTTGATATGCATATGCCTTTTCCTATTTGGGGGAAAAAAGTACAAAAATATGATGTGTAAGTCTTAAATTTTAAAAATGTTTAAATCAACATGTCTCCGATGTGTCTGTCTTTTTTCCTAAGATCACGTGGCATGTGCCATTGTCTGTGCAACATAGTCATCTAGCAAATTGGTTGAAAGATTTTTTGACATGTGCTTTTTCGTCAGGAACGTGAGGAAAGGATTCTGCGGCTTAAAAGGCAACGAAATGACGACAGGCCATTATATCCATCGCATCTACCTAAACGTGATTATGGGTATCAAATAAAGAGACAAAGACCTCATAATAAACTTCCTCCGGGTAAGTTTAGTTTTGTTGTGTGGATCATTTCATCTTATGTGGCACAACCTCTGAGTTGTTAACTTAAAAGTAAATACACGTAAATAAACTCTGCTAGTTCTGAGCTACAGCCTCTGAGGAGTTAACTGTAAAATAAGTAATGATAATGAAAGTGACTTTAACGAATGTCCTTAAACATTTTGAGTTTTATCAATAATCTAATAAATAATTTATTTAACAGATTAAAACTTATATAATTGATTTAGTGAGTACTTGTTTCTTAGTCTACTTGTGATCCAGGATTTTTATTGAGGATGCCTGTAAAAAAGAAAAAAATTGGTTGGACTAGGACTAAGTCTGAATTGAATGTTTTCTACGTAACATACATTTCTATTCTCCACCCTCCCCTATTTTCTGATCATAATGAAAAGAAACTGAAACAGGTATCTTATATGTGAAGATCTTGAGGCATCATCTTTAGCCCAGTTGATTTTTCTTTTTTTTTAAAAAGTAAATAATTTGTTAAAAGAAAGAAAGATAGATAATCCTTCTTCTTCTTCTTTTGGTTGTTTGGGGGATGTGTAGCTGAAAAGTATAAAAAGTTGCAGTAAAATTTGAAACATGAATTTTTTATGGAGAATGTGGTTGAAATGACTCAAATGAGTTGTTGAGGCCTGAAGGTAAGGCCTTAACCAACCAAGCAACCAGATGATTCAATCTGCATTCGGTGCCACACAGTTGTTGAAGATAGGAATGTTGTAAAATGAAGGGTGTTTTTGGAAAACCAATTTGAAAGAAGCGCTGGTTGTATGGTCCAGCCATTGTGCTGTTAAAGATACTTGAAAATGCATTTCTTTTCTCACCTTTTGGGTGTTTGACATGATAGAAAAATGCTTGCTTAGTGTATTTATGTGCACACAAACTTCAATTTTGGAAACCAGGAAGGCAAGAAAATGGTCATAAATACAAAGTCTGTTGAAGTTGAAAAATAATAATAAGTATTGACTAATTATTAATTCAAAAAATGATTGTCCTATGCTTCTTTTTAAAGTGTTAATTTGACTATCCATGTATTGAATCATTCACATATTTCTTTGATTTTGCACTTGATTAATTTTAATTTAACTCAAGGACCGAACACCTTAAAAATCTGATAGATATTGTAAGTTGATCGAATGTCCCCAAGGCTCTTCTGTTATTCCTATGTACACTTTGATCTTATTTGATTGGCATGAGGTTGAGCATTACATCATGATCTCAAATCAAATGATGATAATTATATTTTGCTTCAAGTGATGATGAATTTGAATGCACAAAAAAACTTGCTTGACTCTTTCCATGAAGGAGCTTTCCTGCTTCAGTCTAGAGTTTCCTTGATCACTTTATAAATGTATGAGGGGGATATTCTTTTTGCTATCATTTTTTTCTTGAACTTTTTGTTCTCCTGTTGCAGGCTGGTTGGACTGCCCTGCTTCAGGTCAAGAAATAAGCTGTATGATCCCTTCCAAAGTGCCTTTAAGCGAATTTTTCAATGATTGTATTCCACCTGGTAGAAGATACTCGTTTAGGCAGGTGATTCATCAACAAAGAGTTTTAGGAAGAAAGGTGAATACAAGGGCCATAGCTTTTGTGTATTTATATTCTTTTCCCCATTGGAGGTCGGCTCTTAACCATCATTCCTTTTTCAATATTTGAGGAGGCATATTAAATGATGAATGTGTACTCGAAAAGAAGTTGACGTTTCTTTTGTTTTGAAATGCTGAAAGAATTATCATCTGTATAAAGGATTTGGATAAAAACCTTTTAGACATTGTTGTCTTCGTAAAGCTTATGGGTCGCTTGAGCATGCTTTTAAGCTATTGTAGATGCTAAGCTATTGTAGATGCTCCATTTTGAATTTTGATTGAACTTAGAGCATTTTTAGTGTTGGGGCAAAAAACCCAAGGGCAAAATCTAAGGGGTAGAAACTTAAATCTAAGTAATGTTAAAGGTGAAAAAGTTGGGCGGAAAAACCCTTCACCATTATTTTTCAAAACTTTTGCCTATTTGGAACCACATTTTGGCCATTTCCATGAGGTGGAATTCTGTAACCAAAGGTATAAATTTGGCCCCAAATTTATAGAATTCATCCCAGTATAGGTTTATTCCCCGCTTCCCCATTACGTTATTTGCAAATTCAAAGTGAAAATCTCAAACATAGGTTTTTACACCCAACACTGGAAATGCTCTTATATATTGCTAAGCTTTACTTTTCTTGTTAGCATTTAAGGTGATAACAAATTATTATCAGGTCTCATTCATACTTGTGTGCTAATGACACATTACTATCAGTTTTTGTTCATACTTTTATCACAGTCATGCTTGCTAATCCAAAATCCCAGAATGCTGCGTTTGCAGCTCCTAGGGTGTGCACTTAACATTGTCTGAGTGCATTGTCAGTGGCAAAATTTAGAAATGAGACTCTAAACTAAATGGGGGGCATGTTCTTCAGAAACCAAATAATGAAAGCTCTTCTAAGAACTAATGTTAGAAAGTCAAGCATGCCAAATCATCTTTAGGGCTTATTTCTTAAAATCTCTAGTACAGCATGGTCAATGAGTCATGATACCTGCCTGTATACTCCTTGTAAGCTTTGAGACTATTGGAGCTTTATTATCATCATTTGCATTTCTGCTGATTATTTTCCAGAATCAACTTTATGACTTGTTGCATAAAACCTCTAGTAACGTGGGGTCAATAAATCACAATGCCTGTGACTTTAAGGGGGCTTAGACTTCTGGAGAATTACTTTTATCATTTGAATTTCCACTGATCATTTGCAGCTTGGTTTGGTGATTGATCTTACAAATTCAACTAGATATTATTCGACAAATGATTGGAAGAAAGATGGTATCAAGCATGTTAAGGTGGGTCACCATCATTCTATGCCCTTGATTGAAGGTTTAGATTTCGATTAGTGTGTGACTGCTGATTCTATTCACTCTGTTTAGATTGCATGCAAGGGGCGTGATTCTGTACCAGATAATGAGGCTGTTAATAAGTTTGTTTATGAGGTATGTTACCCAATTGAAACATTCATCATATCTCCTTTGTCATGAGTGGCTTCTGATTTTCATTGCCCTCCAACAATATGTGCATCATATCTTTTATGTCTCAGTTTCCCTGTCTGAACGGTATCTGTTTCAACTGGAGAAATGTAAAATATAAATAAATAGGGATGTTCTCTAGTGTAGCCATAAATGGGACATTTGTTAGCTGGACATCTCTGATATTCATTCATTTTTAAGTGAGAAAAAGGAAAGGTAATAGAGGAACCTTCTGGACAACAGCTGTAGTAGGAATTATTTCCTGTTTGACACTTTAAAGTTTTAGGTAAAAAACCTGTGTTACTTTGTACTTCTGTTTTGAACTAAAATATGAGTTAATTAGTTATCAACCTCATTTTTTAATGATTATAGATCTAAAAGATCTTTCAATACCTAGAAATAAATAAAAGGGTTATCATTATATCCCTCTCATAATTGGTTTGGGGGAAGCAGATGGAAAGTCAGCAGTATCAACTATCAGTGACCTGATAGAACGTCTTTTATTTGTGTTTTTATCAATTCTATATTGTGTTCTCAAGTTAACATCTCTCTCTTTTTCCCCCTTTTAAAAAGGTCATTGGTCTATGAAATAAATAACTGCTTAGGATTCTTTAGTATGTCTTGATATATGACAATTGTGAGTGGTGTTTATACTTTATTAGGTCTCACAATTTCTTAGCCGGCAAAAGCACTCAAAGAAATATATTCTTGTCCATTGCACACATGGTCATAACCGCACTGGGTACATGATTATTCACTATCTCATGCGTACAAGACTAGTGTCTGTCACTCAGGTTAGTTATCTCTGTCGTACTTTATCCTTATATGTTTCCATTGAAGCAAACTATATTTCCTGGGATTTTCTTTACTTCTTCCTCTTCATTCAGGCAATCAAAATATTCTCTGACGCTCGCCCTCCGGGAATATATAAACCAGATTACATAGATGCCTTGTATAACTTTTATCATGAGAATAAGCCTGAAATGGTTGTCTGCCCTCCAATTCCGGAGTGGAAAAGATCTTCAGAATTTGATCTGAATGGTGAGGCAGTTCCAGATGAGGATGAAGATGACGATGAAGGTTCTGCAGCTCCTCATGTATGCTTCTTTAAAATTCAATTTTCATTTCCTGGTAGTTTCTTGTGCAAATTAATGAATGAAAGTAAACCCACCATGTTGAAATGTTGTTCCAGTGCCTTGAGAATGTATGTCATCCTTCTGGTTAAATGTGTTCATTTACATCTTTGTAGTTGTAAGTTTTGACAATGCCGTTGTAATTTATTTTAAAGATCTATGTTCTTTGTCAGGAAAGTCACGATACACAGCTGGTGATGACAAATGATGACATTTTGGGAGATATTATCCCTGCTGACCAACAAGAAACCCTGCGGCAGTTCTGCTATCAGTCCTTGAAGTTGCCTGGAACGGTAGCAATCTGGATGCAATTTCATCCTCAATTGTTTTCTTATCTTACTTTTTGGCTAATTTTTTCTGTCTAAACATTTGCTCTAGGATTTTTTTATAGGATTTTTTTGATGTTTCTCATTTAGTCCCGTAATCGCTTACTGTCCTAGAGTGTTAGGAACATCATTGCTTTCTGATTTTCAATGTTCCATGCTCAACTTTATTTTGTCTAAAAATTTTATCTGATGTAGGATATTTTAGGCTGTTCCTTTTTCTCTTTCTCCCTCTTTTTTAAATGTTATATTCAGAATCTGAATTAGCGATATTATTTGATATTTCAAGGTTCGGCCAATTTTGTGCTTCTAATGCCTTGTTTATTTCCCAAATTTTCAGGTTAGAGGAAATGCACAGTTTCCTGGGTCTCATCCAGTGTCTCTTAACAGGTTTTGGTTTAACATCTTCTTCATCAATGAATGATGGATTGTTTGTGCATATATATATCTGTGAATTTGAGGATGACTTGTGTTCTAGCTTATATGTTAGCACCAGCCTGTACATGCCAATGGTTTACAATAGCTCCTCAGTCATAATGAATATTTTTCCATCTTCATTGTTGAACGTATGAAGAGCCATGTTACCACACAACATATGGAAGAGAAAAGAACCGTACAACACATTGAAGTGAATTCATTTTGCCCATCCCATCTAAAAGTCCAACTGAAGTAGTGCAAGCTTCAATCTTTCATTGAGGATGCTTAATAGAGAGAACGATGTAAAATTTATCCCAGCAAGTGTCTAGTCTCTTAGCTAGCTTTAGCTCTTGATTACTGATCTAAGTCTTGAATTGTTTGCAATTAACTTATGCCTCTTGGTGGGAATGGGGAAAAGCTGGTTTATTTGAATCTACTTAGAATTTAGTAGCAGGTAGCTTGTTTACTTACATTGTATTTGTATCTACTTTATTCAATTGTATTGTCCATGACTTAGTAGTTGAATTTTGTTTGACATCCAGGGACAATTTACAATTATTGAGACAACGTTACTATTATGCCACATGGAAAGCCGATGGAACAAGATATATGATGTTAATAACAATGGATGGGTGTTACTTAATTGATAGGCATTTTGTTTTTAGAAGGGTCCAAATGAGATTCCCCTGCAGACACAATGAAGTATGCTTGCTTACCCAACGATCTGCATATTTTCTGCTTTGGAAAGTTTCACTATTGAAAATTTTCTCTCTGGTGATTCTCTTATAACTTTATATCCCTCTGCTAGGGAGTGACTGAGAAGGTCCATGTCCATCATTTCACATTACTTGACGGGGAGATGATAATTGATACCATGCCTGATTCACAGAAGCAAGAAAGACGATATCTTATTTATGATATGATGGCAATTAACCAGGTGTCACTCGTAGAGGTAAATTATAAAGTATGAGGTTGATAGCTACTCTTCGTGAAAGCTCATATCTTACATAGTTGTCTAGAAATTGATGTTCTTTAATAATTCCACATTAATACTTTCGTGTAAGATTTGACTGTTGAAGAAAATTGAATTCACAACCAATATCTTCTATTCTTCATATTCTATTTTCCAAACAGAAAAAAGATCTTGATACTTACGAAGAGAATTTGTTTTACTACATAATGCAATTGAAGTTTTATGGTAATGGTAAATGTGACTACAGTATTAGTTGCATGTGTTGTCTTATTAACAAATTCAAAGTTAACAACCTTCTTACCAGTCATGGTTGCTTGACTTTTTAAAACTAAAGACACTATTACTTAATTTGCATCCTTCCCTAGGTGGTACATAGCTGGCATGAGCTAAGGCTGTAACCCTAACTTGGAATATGTGAGACACTATTATCCTTTCTTCATGTAGAATTATGATGCATGGATTTATTTATAGTTGGTATAACTGCAAGATTTATTCCTTCTGGGGATGGATATATATGAATTCATGGAACCGGGCCTTCTTTTTGCACTACTACAGATATGAAAGTAAGAATAGACACTATATTTGGCTACCATTTATAATCAATTCCATTTATCAACCAATTTAAATTTCAAATTTTGGACACATGGAAACACATCATTAAGCCACATATTTGATGTGATGTAAACTTTCACATCATTTTAACCATTAACTCCACATGGCATAATTAGATAACGAGACCTATACAAAATTTGAATTTAAATCCATTTAAAAACCAATCAAATTATAAATGATTGCCAAACAAAGTTAGCGTTTCATTTCGAAAAGGTAGTGCAGAGATCTTGAATTGTAAAGGAAAATTTATATTTTTGGAATCAAGATGACCAACGATGATGCTCTTGAAGAGACAGGTCAAATGGTTTGCATCACAACAACAGTAAACTTGTCATCACAATAACAAAATGTCTTGCTCACCTGGAAACTCAGATAGTCGCGGGATGCAGCTATATTGCATATTGAGGCAGTAATTACTTGATGGATAAAAGGCTGCAAATGAAAGTGATTTGACATAGATCATGTGGATATTTTATGGAAGAACTTAACAAAGACTGAACGCCTTTTAGGAAAAGAATTTGGATGAAGGCTTTTCTTATAAATTAAGTTAATTTAGATTGATTATATCCTTGGTAAAGACTGTATCCCTTGTTTTTAGTCACTCTTTCATAATTGAATTCAGTGCTATTTCTCTTTATTCTTTGTTTGTCTCCGTCTTATCCCTCTTTTAGTTTCCATCTTTATCCTCCCTCTTTTCTTCGTCTTAGCTCTCATCAATATTTATATGGTTGCCCTTTGACCTGCGTACTGTGTTAATATAGTTTTGTTCCACCCATTTTGCTTCCCTAATTATAAGTTCTTTAAAAATTTTGGTGCAGCGTCCCTTTAGTGAGCGTTGGAAAATGCTTGAGAAGGAAGTGATTGAACCTCGTAATATTGAAAAGCAGAATATGTACCAGAGCAAAAATATTTACTATAGATATGACATGGAACCATTCAGGGTATGTCACATGAAATCATAACTAAGGATCCATTTCTCATCTACTGCTGCCTCCAACTCTCCCCTTTCTGTCTCTCAAAATGATGAGATTCACTGCTAATGTTGCAAAGTTCCATAGGTAAGGAGGAAAGACTTTTGGCTGCTGTCTACTGTCACGAAACTTTTGAAGGGATTTATTCCGAAGCTATCACATGCAGCAGATGGACTGATTTTTCAGGTGCCTGCATTGACAATTACATGGAATCCTTGTATTCAGGACTTAGATCTTCATGCATTGTAATTTTGCTAATCTTGATTACTTAATGTAAAAAAGTGAATCTGGTCTTGTAGTTTCAAAATAATGTGTGTCAGCTGCAAAACAGAAGAAAATCGTTTCCAGCGTGCAGGATAATCATATTGTTATTACTGAGAACACAGTGTTAGAGAGCTTCTAATTTTTATTTTTCACCCTGCTTCTGGTTTTTATGATTATGTACATTATTTTAATTTAATTGTTGCTGATTTCTTTGAGGCCGTACTATTTTGGGATTGGATTGGTGTACTTGATGACATTGTCTCTTTTGGTGATTATTGATTAATATGAATAATAAATAAATGACTCTTTCCTTTGTACTCCAGGGATGGGATGATCCTTATGTTCCGCGAACACATGAGGGTCTCTTGAAGTGGAAATACCCTGAGATGAATTCGGTGGATTTTCTATATGAGGTTTTTTTCAATTTTATGATTTTTCCTTGTATTCTGCTTTCTATATGAAAATTTTCCTGATCATTTGTATATTTTTGCTTTCGATAATGGTTCATTGCAAAGTGTTTTGGGTCACCTTTTGTTATCCTATTTTTTTGGCTTGCAGATGGTTGACGACCGACAATCTCTTTATCTTTACGAGCGAGGAAAGAAGAAATTGATGGATGGGAACCGGGTTATTTTTCCTGGTAGTAATTTAATTAATTATTTTAAACAGTTTTATCATTGCTTCACTTTTTAGGATGAAAAATTTGCTTACCCACAAGTAATTCCATTTTATGGGCTTTGCAAGAGTCCAATGCGGGAATTGTAGTGTCTTGCTTGAAATGGAAAACTGAAGCTTTAGATATTTAAATGATGGAACAATTGGCGTATTTTCCAGATCCTCCCGTCTTTTCTGAACTGTATTATATAGAATTAATTATCTCAAATGCCACTATACTTTAAAGCTCATCTTAATTGCCACTACACTTTTAAAAAGTTATCTCACCTGCCATCGTATTTTAAAAATTATCTCACTTACCATTGAACTTATCAAAATATTACTTGGTTTGCCATTGAACTTTTTTAAATCGGCTATTTTCTTAATTGAAAACTTATAATCATTTGATTGTATTATGTATTAATGATTGAACATGTCACATAGTAACATTGTTTTCTATATTTTTCCTTCACTAATTTTTAACTGATTGTTAATTTAGTGGCTAATGGGGTAAGTTTTCCATAAGTTCGATGGTAAGTGAAGTGAGTTTTAAAAGTATAGTGGTACCATAGACAACTTTCCAAAAGGTTCAATGGCATTTGAAGTAAGTTTTAAAGTATAATGGCATATGAGATCACTTTTGAAAAGTTCAATGGCATTTGAGATAATTAACTCTCATATACAGGTTCAATTTTCTCAAGTGATGAATCACTCAAATGTGGTAGTCTCTCTGTATGTTCTCTGAATTGTTACTTAAGCATGAGATGCTCAACTTTGAACTCCCCTGAGAAATTTTATGAGCTGAAGCAACAATCCTATATCCTGAAAGAGTTCTTTCAGCTAGTTACCTGGGATGTAACCTCTTACAGAGCTTTTTGGAGTCAAAATTTTCAGGCATTGAAGTTAAATATTAGGGTATCCTAAAGGTGGGTGATTGCCTTGGATTTGTTTTCCTATTTGGAAGTGGAAGTTAGAATATGATAAACTCCAGACAATGTTTCTTTTCTGGTTATTCTTGGTAGTGCCTTTCTTTGTTCTCTATGGCTGACGAAGTCTGGGCTCCCAGTGGGCTTACCATCTTCGTGCACATTGTTTATATGTCATGTCATAGTTAAGTTCTGCTGGATGATACAAATTTTGATTCTCTTTATTCCAAGTCTTAGCCCTATAATAACATTTGCCTGTGAACTACATATCAAATGTCTCGGAAGGGCTTTGGAAGACATCTTTTTCCCCCCTTCCCAGTGATGTCATGGCATGAAGCTACATTCCTTCCTGGTTTTAGAAATTTAGATTATGTGGAACAAAACATGTGTGAGCTGTTTGGTTTATAATGCAGTTCTGCCAGTACTGCAAGCTCTATGTAAACATTACCTTTGAAGTTCCATTTTGCTGCCAATTATTTTATTTTAAAACAACTTTGTTGCACATGCTAATTGGCAGCAAATCGGAACTTTGCTGGGTAATTTCTGTTTTTCTTTTTGTTCATATGATTAATAGTCTATGGAAATGTTTCACTTCTGGATTTATTGTCACCCTCTAATCCAATCACTTTCCTGTGAGATCACAGATGGGTCTGACCCCTCAAATTACTCAGGGAAGATTATTGAGTGTTCTTGGGACACAGAGGAAGACGCGTGGGTATGCATGCGGGTGAGGGTCGATAAAGGGACCCCTAATGAATTTAACACCTACAAGAAGGTATGTCAATATCCCATCATCATCATTGTCGTCATCATCATCATTATTATATTATTATATGCAGTTTCAGATTCTTCTATCAACCCAATTAATGGTGTCCCAAAAAATGAAAACAGGTGATGAGAAGCATAAGAGACAATATCACGGAAGACATCTTACTGAATGAAATCACTGAGATTACTCGTCTGCCGATGTATGCAGATAGGATACACAATGACAGCAAAGCCCACCAACACTATAGTGCTTCTCGCCGTAGGTGACATTGATCAACGAGTGGATGATGTTCTGCCAAAAGAAGCTACTCTGTAAAGTTGAGCTTACGTGGTAACTATATCATCGAAGGGGATTTGTGACGCGTGCCATATTGTCCAGTTTGTTTCAGTTGGCACTTAGTTAAGTGATGTCCTCCATCAGGCCTTGTGTTTATTGTCATGGCATTCCAGCTTAGAGGAATTAGCTAATTGGTCCATCATGTACATCTGCGCAAATAGCTTTTATGTTGTAGACTTCTCGTCCGTGTCCCGTAGCATCATCTTCTGTGAATATATGGGTAGTGAAGAGTTTCCTTTAATGAGTAGTCAGCTACTGTCATGTGATTGCAATGTTACTGTTATCTGTATGAAAGAAAGCTAACTGATGTTGGTCATGGCAGTGTTTGTAACGCCTTGTGGGTAAATTCAGTTTCCGGATTCTTTGTACCAGTCATGTTTATTTATCCAATGTAGAGCATTGTGAAATCCTGTGTTGCAATTTCTTGATCTTTCTTGATCCGGGATGTATTTTTTTCATTAACAATGACAACGTTTTCCTCTTTGTAATGTAAGGGATTGTAAAATATTGATTTCTCATGGCACTTCAAAAGTTGGAAGAGCATGTCCAATTAATTTTTTCAATCACATGTTACAAAAATTCAAGTTGTGACAATGCGGAATGTTCAAGGTCAAGCTTTTGCTTAAATAAGGAAATCATTCAACTAAAAGAGTAAGCCTTTGCTTAAATGAGGAAATCATTCAATTAAAAGAGTACTGGTTCCTAAGTACTCCTGTGTAACAGCTTTAAGAGGTACTTATGTGGTTCTACATTTTTCCTGCTCCCATGTAACAAGAAATTTGAATGTTAGATAGCATGTATTGACTGACCATCTCATGAACAAAATGTGAACAATAAACCAAGACTACAGAAGTTCGGCATAACTCGAGGAACCCATCAAACCCAACGGCCAATACCAGTCTTTCGTCATGGAAATCTAAGCAGTGTAAAAACTTCCATCCATGTCCCATAGCTCTCATCCTCGCTAAATGTTAATTATCCAAGAGTAATTTTCAATTAAGAATGAGAAATATTTCCTGTTATGTCCGCCAGAACATGCACTAGCAGATGCCCCTACTTAATCAAGAATTCACATATAAGCACCACTGCCATCTTCTCCATCTCAAAATCGCAGCAGTTGGTAGCTCATGGCTAGCACGCGATCATCAGTGGCATCCCAACGACACCATCTCCATTAGAACCTAGATGGGACACGAAGATATCCTCTCTTGTACTATGCAGTAACGCATAGCATTGCTGTGTTAAACATGTTCTGCATACTACATAAGTGAACTGACATGTCATCTCCCAAAGGTCAGTTGGTTTTCACCACATTACTTCCCACACTTACCAACACTTGAAACACCTCCAAATGCCATCTTGGACTTCCCACAAGGCCGCAATTAGCCTACTTGTTGTAGCAGCAGCACCCACCACAATCACAAGAATAAATCTAGGCCTCATCAGAACAAGAAATAACTTCAATACAATACAAAAAGCTGAACACACAGATCTTGATTTTGCATCCTGTGGATAACCCTGAACTTTAAAGAAGACACCTGAAATAAACACACATCATTCTGTCGTAGACTCCTCTACAAGGAAGAGACATGGAGAACTGGGATTGCATTATTGATTCTATATGCATTAATGTTGATCGGTTGCAAGTTCATAGGTAACAACGAAAGACATCTTCCTTCAGAAGCAGGAAATATCATGGATATCCTGGGGGAAAAATTTTTTAACATCTCAGATCAAACTTGGGTCTCTCGGCTCTTGTAACTGAGATTCTAGGAACGAAACACAAGTAATTTCCTGTGGACCACTTGGTGGAGTTAATTATATAATAACTACCAGCTTGTGGCCTCATGTAATCGAATAAGAACATAGCTCAGAGGTGAATATGATGCTAGTTCAACCACAGAGGAGATATGCTAGAATACCAATGATTCTTCTTAATTCTGATCACTAGAAACAGAAATTCCACAAAATATAATCAGAAATACACTACACTACACATACAGATTATAGTGGTCCACCATAAGAGCTAAGTCCACTTGAGAAAACAGCTTTAACGATGGATGATGGAGAGAACTTAAGATTTCCCATCTCTCAGATCTTTCTTATAATTAGGAGAATGATTCTACTTGTACATAAAACAACCTGATACGTGTTTAGAATGTCTAGCATTCCCCTAAATGTTAGGAACATCTAAACGACCTAAGATGCTTTTAGAATGCCCAGCAATCCCTTAAATGTTAGGCCAATGAGGCTCCACAAGGTCCAAAATTTAACCACGAAAAATTCCCATTGAAATACAAAGTACAAGCTCCAAGATAAGAGTATGGTATGAGTACACGACACAAGGAAATATAGAAAGTTTGAACAGAATAGACAAAGATTCAGATGCTACTAAAATTATATATATCTTCTAAAAACTTAGAAAACAGCTAAAATCAGTAGGCTTGCAATATAGGCCTCTTACCAAGCCTCTTGATTTCTCTATCCATTTGACCTGTAAGCATCAGTCCAAACATCTTGAAATCACATAGCAGAGACCAAAAGGGGTGTCCAAAAGTAGCTGGAACATTTCTTTCAACAAAGAAATGGCTATACCAAGCCAACGAATACCCAAAAAGAGGTACGAAAATCAGGCACTTCCAATTGAAGAATAATGAGTATACCAGGCACAGAATACTACACAAAGTGCCCGCAAAATGCCACCACCTTGTGGCTGGTTTTGAGTGCTGGTTCATATAGAAAGGCCAAAATTCCTCCATGCTTCTGAAATTCATAGCTCCAAAGCAGTCTGATCTAATCCAGAATAAGAATTTTGTCAAAAACGGATATTATAATTTCTAAGAAACACAAGAAATTCAAGACCAAGCCCTGCAGATAATCTTGATTCCCAGTTACAGTATAATCAGGTACCAAGAAAAGCCCAAAGTTGCTATGGGCTATATCAAAGTTTCGAGAGAAAGGGGTCAAACTGAGCTAGTCAGGACAAGAGTTTTTATCATCAAGAATAGAACCGGATAAAGAATTCCAAGCAAATTCAAAAGCAAGCCAAGCAGAAAAGCTCGATTCTTGGTCAAACAGTAAATTCTGATCTGAAAAAGAAAATCCAGAAGATGACAGGGCTCGATCAAGATTTTTGAACGTGAAGATCAATACCCACTTCCGGATATTTCAATCCTGATCATGATTTTAAAAAGACCGGACAACATAAAAATCCGTTGACTGTGAATTTGCAGCCGAACAAAGAAATCAGAAAACTGACACAATTTAAACTGGGGAAAATGGATGATTGATTTGTGAGATTTCAACCTTTGTCAAGGACGGGGGGTTCGAGGGTAATGAATTGGTTTAGACAATGGGTCCAGAATTTCTCTTCCCTAAACGATAAATGATGGAATTTGTCCAATTGTCCCTGGCTAAAGAAAACTCTCTCTCTCTCAGCCACCTTGGATGAATTGGTTGTAGCCTTGTGTAGCATTGTTCAAGAAAAATCCAATTCTTGTTCTCTAACGAAAGATGAACGTACGCATTAGGTATTCGGACACCATTCATTTGGAAGATATAAATGTCTTTTTCTCATTACATTATACTGTGATTGTATTGTATTTTATTATATTGTATTGTATAGTTTCGATGTAAATGATCAATAAAAAACTATTCACTATTATGATTGAATGGTGAGTGACATATTAGATCATCATCAAATTATAAAATACATAGTGTGGGCATTTGTTACAATGCTCCCTTTTACCGGTACATTGTATTAGAAATTCCTTTTTATTTTGGAGACATTTAGTTATATATTAGTATATGTACAATTCTCATGATGGATATTTAATCAATTATGCTGATAAATGTCTTACTGGCGAAAAAAGATGTGTAAAATTAGAAAAATATGATAATAATATATATTATTGGAAATATGTATCTCCTGCTGTGAACAGAGGCAAATAAATGAACAAAAAATGTCCACCATAGTTAGAAATCTTACAATGTGACAAAATATATTTTTTGAGAAAATAATCTATTTGTAAGTAATTTAGATAATCTGGGGTACGTTATATAGTTGCAATTTCTCATATAACGTGCACTAATACACACTACATGATCATATGACATCGTATATGGCACTAAACTCGGACAAAAAGATTTTTCTGATAGACAGCTAATGCATCAAAATTGCGTGACAGGTGCAAAGGATCAACCACACTAACCTAGTGGACAAATTTTGGAATATTATTATAGAAACAAAAACAACAACTGGACTAGAGAATACATTTGCATTACAAGGTCACAACTGAATAAAACTCAAATTGACGTGACATGGAACTTATTAGCCCGAAAGTGCGGTGAAACAAGTATATTTTGAATTTTCCTTCTAGAATTGAGATCAAGGCCCAAGCAACCTTAGCTAGTGGGGGCCCTGAGGGACACGTATCTTTACTGGGCCTTAGCCCGCTGCAAATTTGGTCCTCGTCGGCCTGGGAACGGGAAAAATTCGCAGGCAACCGGCCAGCCCAACTACTAATACTAATAAATACTGAATACTAATTTTACAAAAATAAATAAAGTTGATGAGCAATTCTACCTGTACAGAACAAAAACTTACACAATATTTACCCACAATACGCTTTGACATTTTAGTCGCATATATTTATAAATGTCACTAAATTTTTTTTTATTTAATATAGGGGAATATAAGAAAGGAGAGGGAAATTCAAGGAGGAGTAGATGCGGTTCGAACCTAAGACTTCCGTCACAGAACGTAAATATCCTATCCACTGGAGCACAATTCAAACCTATATATGTTACTATGTTTTTTATGTTCTTCTTCTTTAATCACGTCCCTGCTAGAAAATATCATGCTCCTGCTTGAATTTACATCTTTTTATGAAGATAGAAGTAGGATATCAAGCCCTTAATGTATTTGTTAGGAAAAAGGACCATTTGTTTTTATTACGCCAAGTCTACACACATTATTACGTTCTTTAAACAGAGCTACTCTTATACGGGGCGCATAGTAGGTCAACATATAAAAATATTTCAAGTCCGTAAAGATTTTTTTTTTTTTTTTATCCTGACACGGTCAGTCTTTTGATTATCCACTACAGTACAATTGTAGTTATCATTTCGAAAGGTGTCAAACAATGATACGGGCCGAAAATCAATTACGAGTTTTTTTTTTTTTTTTAAATAAATAAAAAGAGCGACACGTTTCATGAAATGATTGGGGACAGCTGGTTGAAGTGCCAATGATTCTTGGGAGTGCCACTAACAACTAATTTAATGTGTTCACAAGCTGTACAACCCCACACCAACTCACCCACCACCCCCTCATTATGTTTCCAAATAGTTAAATATTTAATTTCTCATTGCAATTTTTGGAAAATTGAGGTGAAGCAAGAATCTTTCCACTTGTGGATAGTCTTCACATTTTCTACCTAAATCTTCATCTTTAACAAAAGCAATGACAGGGGCACAACAAATCATTCTCAAGTTAAGCTAAATATATTTAATTATAACTACTTATTGCATGCTTTTTGTGGGTTTTCTCGTCAAGCTAAAACGATCGGATCTTTTTAAGATCTTCTTTTGAAACAAATCTGTGAAAGTGGGCATATAAAGTATCCGGACAAAAATTCTTGAAATCTGGGGGTAAATTGGATTCCTAGTTTGATCAAGAAGCATTGCCTTCCAACAACAATTTCTGGATTTCCATTACGAATCAATTGGTAGGTCAAATCTTTGTTTTCTTTAGACGATTGGTCAAACATGAATCCATATGTCACACTTAATAACGTTCATCGTGTACATAGCTGGTCTATTAAAGATAATTTCAATTCTAAAACCAAAAATGAAATAGCCCTATAATAAGTCACTAAAAAGAAGGTATGGTGCCCTTAATTAATCAAGATGCAGGATATAGCCGTCAACCAGCTATCCCTGAATAAGATTGGTCGGGATTTTTATTTTAAAAAAAATTCATCGACAAATACAGAACCACCACACAAAGCCTTTGGAGAAGACTTGGGAAATTGGCAAAACCCTAAAACATTATTTTATGCTAACAAACCAATGATTGACACCCAACCCAAACTTTTCTTTCGTACAACTATACGTTAATATGATGAAAACATTGTACTTTTACTACTAATCCTCAGATTATTAGGTGAAGATTAATAAACTCGTAATAACTTCTCACTATCCCATAAAATTGTCCCTTTTATAATGTGAGGTGAGAAAAACAAAAGAAACTACACAATTATGCACGAGGTTAATGACTTTTTAAAATGTGATTAGTGTAATAATCACTCCTTTTCCAGCCATAAACGGGACTATGCTTTTTAATTAATTAATTGGAAAAAGGGATTATAAGTGTGTAAAGATAAGATCGCCATTTTTTGTTTAATTTATGGATCACAATGACATTAGATAAGCAATGGACTTTTCTTGTTGAACTAAGCACACAAATAAAAAATACTTAAGAAATTAATTAAGACTAATTCAATAGTAAGTAATACACAATCATACGTGCGGGTCAACTTGCAATTTCGAACCTTGTTTATAACAATATTTGGACTTTTTCCTTGCATTCTGAAAAAAGTGTCCTATTTGTAGAATTGATTGGGATATGCCGTGATTTATGTCAAAGTAGGCCCATATTAATATAACGAATAAATAAGAATGTTACATCAACTTCAACGCTTACATTAACAGTCTCAAAGTGAAGGCCTCACCTTCCTCTTCTCATCTTCGAATGAATGTCTAGGATATATGAACCACTTTTCAACCTTAATTGAGCAAAAGCCTTGCACCTTGCATCGGCCCTTACTAGTTACTAGCTTCGTCTTTGCCTCACCTTGGCCAAAGATCAAAACGGATGCCTAATGTCTTGGTTGGATTACCCAACGAATCAAATATATATAGCTTCAAGGCATTCAATTCGCCTTGTTTTCCTCATCTTACCTTACGTCATTTCACCCAGGCGCTCAATTGGCCATCTGATATACTTGTCATATCGAGCTACCACCAGCTAATTAATGATCATCATACTTAATTAACTAAGTGCCCAAGTACATTTTCATTCTTCAGGTGATATGGTGAACCTCCTAATAGAGCCTACCTTATACATATAATTCCTTAAAGGTTAGGGAACCTTGGAAAGCACAAAATAGCTCCCTTCTATAGTAAGGATAAACGTCTCTCTTACATATATAATTTCACACGTCTATATAGATTTTTATTTTTTTTTAAATGAAGTAAAAAGATAGTAACAACTCACTTACTATCATCCACGCACATCTCCGACACAATTTAGGAAAATAGGACAATAACATCTATGCTACCATTCCCAACAATGTATCTCTATACAAGCATTGCTCACAATCTTTATGAGGCATGGACATTTAAAAATCCTACCCAAAACACTCTCCATTAGTCTTCACACACTTAAAAGATTCAAAATTGAACGTTGAAATGCAAGCCATTTTTGTATCTTCAGCTACAACCTCGCATCCTAATACTAGTCAGATCTATTGACAGATGAATCAACGTGGATTTTATGTCAACACAAATTGTAAAGACAACACAAAATAAATAAGTACTTGAAGAACTTGAAAAGCCATTTTTAGTAACAAAAAATCAACTTTTCTATAGGCATAGTGCATGCTCCGTTATGAAGACCATCTAGTATGGTCTAATTATAAGAAATAAAAAAGCACATATAATTTCATAATTACATTTGATTTCTTACATTTTTACAATTACGAGCTCCATAGAAGAGTCTATGACGTTGTTTCCATGGAGAGACGCAAACTGTGGACATAGCTGATAGCTTTCGCCTCTCATGCTACCAAATCACATTCCTCAATGAAATTACAAAAAGGCCTATGCCTACATATATATGTTATATTTATCTGGTTTGGTTCTTTCTCTTTTAATTTCTCTCTCTAGAATTCTCCCCCTCAAAAAAATTAGAAAAAAAAAATTCTCTTTCTCCCTGTGTCCCCACAGACACCTTCCAGCCAATGGTTGGCCGACATTAATTTATGTGTCGGGACTCTCCTCTCTTCTTTTCTACTGCGTCGTCTGGCCTCGGGGATTCATTCTTTCTTAACAAACTACAACTAAGAAGACATGGATTCATTCCTGTAAGATCAATAACAAGCTTGGCTTTTTACACTCTCTGCCTTTTTCTTTAATCTCTCTCTCTCTCTCTCTATGTATATATATTTATTGTATATGCACCCCCCCTTCTCTCTCTCTCTCTCTCTCTCTCTCTCTGTGTGTGTTAAAGAAGAATTTAAAGAATCCATTATCCTCAAGTAAGATCTAGTCTTTCAAGAATCCCTGAGTTTTCTTTGGGTGCAGCAAAGTTAGGGAGCCTTTTCTTGATTCCACTCCTCTTGTCAAAGAACATTCGGTGGTATGCAGTATTAGACAGAACCGTACGATTCCTTTTCCTCTTTAAAACTAAGAGTCCCGAAATCGAAATCCAACCTACTAAGCAGGCCATCGAGTTCCGCACCCAAAGATTTTCTTGATCTTGATATACATGCTTATTCCTTGACAAGAAATCATCAATTACCTCAACCTCTCTATCTGTCCAAGTCTTTAGTTTTCCCAAGGTTTTCTCACAAATATTGACTCTATATTTTTATGATCAAGAAATACAATGAACAGAGGAATGAGGTTTCCGTCTCCAGCATCATCATAAGATCGGAAGAGCACACGTCTGATTGGGTTTTTCAGGAGAATAGTGTGGTGACAAAATGGACTCATGAAGAGAACAAAAGGTTTGAGAATGCTCTTGCATTATTTGACAAAGATACTCCAGACAGATGGTACAATGTGGCAGCCATGATCCCAGGAAAGACTGTAAGTGATGTGATTAAACAATACATGGAATTGGTGGAAGATGTTAGTGATATAGAAGCAGGGTTAATCCCAGTACCAGGCTACACCAATAATTCTTTTACATTGGATTGGGTGACTAGTCAAGCCTATGAGGGCTTCAGACAACCCTGTGGTTCGGTCGGTAGTCAGAGTTTGTCCACCCGGTCTTCTGACCACCACGAAAGGAAAAAGGGTGTGCCGTGGACTGAAGAAGAACACAGGTAATTCGTGTTGAACCACTTCATCTAAAGTTTAAGTAATTCTGTTACCTATTTTATATTTAACCTGGTTCCACGCCCACTTGGGTATCGTGCCACGAAATTTGAACTCTTGACTTTAATGTATCATGTTACTCTATTTTTCTAAAGATAAGCATATATAAGGGTTTAGAAATACTCGCATTGTTAGTATCCTGACAATTGAATTCTAGAATTAATCTATTGGTTCATTATTGATCAACTAGCCCTATGAGGTGGTGGAATACACCAGGGATAAGTTGAAGTATCGGGGAGGATATGTTTTGTCTTTTTATTGGGTTATGTTATCCATTTAGTTCGACCAACCGTAGTTTGAGAACATTTTTTAGTACCATGAACTGCCTTATAATACTATGTAACATGAAATTAACAAATGAGACATAGATAACTAGTCTTTTATTAATGTTGCAAAACATAAACTTGGACATGTTTAAAAACCTGCAGGTAATATTAGAAAGGGATGTATATGTACACACTGAATGAGAAGGTGTTGGTTTATACATTTATTGGACATGATAAAATTTGTTACATTTTCTTTATGTTCTATAGGGAAGAATGAATAGTTCTTGATAACATTAATATTAAGAAAGAAAAGGAAGCAAAAGTTTTTGTTTCATTTTGTTGAGTCGAATTATGGTGAAACCTCAGGCAATTTCTACTGGGGCTGAAGAAGTATGGCAAAGGGGACTGGAGAAATATCTCGCGCAATTTTGTAACGACAAGGTCTCCGACTCAGGTGGCTAGTCATGCTCAGAAGTACTTTATAAGGCAACTTTCAGGAGGAAAAGATAAGAAAAGATCGAGTATACACGATATCACAACAGTCAATCTTAATGAAACAAGGTCGCCTCCTCCATCAGACAAAGATAGACCTCGTTCGCCCAATAAATCAACCTTGGTCATGCACTTTCAACCCAAATCGGACACTAGTTTTCCTAATGGAGGAGCAACAACAGTTTCCAACATACCCAATAATAGCTTCATCACAACAAATCTTCAAGGCGCCCCTTCGTTTGCAGCATTACATCATAGCCATCACATGCAAAGTATTAGTCCTCGAATACTCGAGTTGGGACATCATGGTACAATATATCGAATGCAGCCCACCGAACAAGAGTGATCTCACAATGCAGCTTGAAACCTAACTAGCTAGTATCCGAGGTATATATATGTGTTCATCATCATCGTCGTCATGTGAATGTGTCAATGAAGGCTCGAGTCAATTAATGTTTTTGCTTGGCAACTAGCTGGCAAAAGTGCAACATTTGGTATGTATGCATCAAGATCGATCATGACAACGAACCAAGATTTCAGTAAATCAAGATTGAATTCTGTTTGTCAATACTGCATATTTTCACAAAAGGTTCACATGCGTGGTAAGAAGTCGTTCTATGGCTAGATGTTGTATCAAGAGCGATATGTCCTCAAGGTGTCAAGGGTTAAGCACAAAGTGATAATTATTTGGTTAGAAAAAAGGTAAGTAGTGACGTAAAAGGTGTACAAGAAAATGTCCTTAGATATCATTTTTCAGTGTATTTATTGCAAATAATTGAAGTACAAGTTGTCTACGTACCTAGAAACTTTTTACTCATTACATATGTTCAAGACCCCTCAGTATTATCAGCTAGCTTTTTGGTTGGTGTTCATTATCAACCATATGTTCACTTCCGATATATCTAGAATTTTTAGTGATATGGATGGTAATATAAACAATATCAATCCGGGAACGTTTAAAAAAGCATATATATAAATATATTTATATAGTTAAAAGTTTCTCTCTCAGTGAATATTAATGAAAGATGGAGGATTTGATTGCTATGATCCAACATATACATAGACAGTAATCTCTCTTCTTTGATGGGAAATCACGAGTACAAGTGAAGAGAGACAAAATGCCAATGAATATATAGTCAAATGCACAAGGCGAACTTGGTGAGTCATGGGACACACATGACCCATCAAGCAACTTTTCCCATGTTACTTGGCAAGATTATAATTTCACTCGATCGTACCTTTTAACGTTGACTGCATGAATTCTTTTCATCATTCGAAAATGTATTTGAACACTTGGAACGAACATCATGCAATCGATCGACTCTGCCCGACTCTCTCTCTCTCTTCTCTAGTCACTCTTTATATGTAAGCAGAAGTTGCCGACTTTTGCAAAATATATAAGATGTTTTCCTTTCATAAAAAGAACAATGATGCCACTTTTTGCTGTTTGCTAACTGGTGGTATAACCATTACATTACAGTCAGGAAAAGAGTCCCATTCTCCAACTAAATTATTTCTGCATACTAATTTTTGGTCCCACCCACTAGCCAAAGAATTCAAAATATTTTTCAGGGCAATAAGAAACTTTTTGGTAAGTGACAAACTAACCCCCACTGTTTCTTTTCAAAGAATCACCTTTTTCCAAGTTGCATATTTGTGCCACTTTATTCTTATGTGATATACCCCCACCACACCCCCC